>CAAKHB010002867.1:3595-24561 GCA_901007665.1 Aeoliscus strigatus | reverse complement strand
GCCAGGACCAGCAGGTTTGTTTTGATGCACAGGGGTGAACGCCAGTGATGGATCAGTAGGAGAGTTTACGTTCAGTTAAACACCATCAGAGTTAATCATCAGTCTGCTGCTCTGTGGCTTTTTGGGGCGTAAACACTCAAGGTCTCTGCTCAGCATGCTGCCTGTGACCTGTTTTTGTCAGGAAATGTTAACATCAGTATCATCCTCCCATTTGACCATGTAACAGACAGAGTGTTCCTACCTGGTTGTTTCCTTGAAATGATACGGTCGTGAGACAACAACAGAAAAACTAGTTGCACTATATATATATATACACACACACACACACACACACACACATACATCTACATATGTATATATGTATATATATACATATTATGAATCGTTTTTTCTTCATTTGTTCTTTCTGTTGTTTTTACTTCCATTGAATGGGATTGAGCACAAAATTTCATTGTTCCTCTCGCACAATGACAATAATGAATTCTGATGTGATTCTGAAATGGGGTGGTTTCAATTTAAAACATTCAGTTGTTTAATTTCTGGGATATTATCATATTCATTAGAAATGAAGATGAGTTATAAATGAACAGATGTTCAAACACAAAAACAGCTTTTAATATCAGTAACACTGGATGTGTAATGTCTGATTGGTGGCTGGTGATCAGCTGATTGACTGCAGCTGATCAGTGTGTGGCAGCTTACTTCAGGAGGCTCTTTGGTTCAGGTTGGTGTTTGTCGCTGGAGGGTCAACACCATCAGTTGGCTCCTGCGTGTGTGTGTGCGTGCATGAGCGAGCAAGCAAGCACACACACACATACAGTATGTTTCCCTCTCAGTCCGTGACTGACTAGTTTGTCTCGTTGGTGGAGTTGGTCAGTGACTGATGTTCTAGCTCCACTTCACCTTTTATGATCCCAAATGTTTTCTTTTGTTAGTTCTATGAAGGTGCACGTTTTCTGTTGTTAGTTTCCTGCTGAAACCAAACGCTGATATTCTTCTGATCATGACCTCACTGATGGTGCACAGATCCGATTATAACTGTGTGTGAACAGATTTAACTTTCTAACTGGTGCCTGACCTCGTCAGCCGTACCGATGGCGGATCGAGGGCCAGAAACGCTGGCAGGCGACAGTGGACACGTCCCAGAGCTCAGCAGACGCACGTTTCCCTCCGGGTTTGTTTAACGTTTCAGCATTGCGTAACGACGGCCCTGGTACTGGAGAGTTGATGTCGTAAAGATGCAGAGACACTGCAGACTCTGAGGCTCTGCAGGTGAACGTTTGGGCCCCAGCAGACCATAAACACCCCCCCACCACATGTCATCATGTAACACACAACCCCCTACTGTCCCTGTTTTCAGACCATCATGTGAATGAACATAACATGTTTAATCTGAAATCCTGACAGCTGCTGATTCTCTCCTTCACATAGTGAATAGTGTTACTGTGTCAAATGAAAGCTTCCATCCACAGCGCACAAGTCTGGAATGGAGACAAACGTCCTAACAAGAAGAGATGTGAGTCAGAGGGGTGAGGCGGTCGACCTACAGCTGTTGTTCAGGACGTGGTCCAGACCCTCGCGCCACTGAGCAGCTTCCTCAGGTGACGGCCTGCACACAAACACCACACGTCAGTCAGTGGTTTTTCTGCAAATCTGTGGCAGATGCTGTGGACGGAAGAAGGTCACGTAGGAGGAAAAGGTCATGGAGTTTCTGACTCCATGACTTTCTAGGCTGCCTGTCAACATCGGTGACAGAACATCAGATCCTTATGACCTCCAGCAAATATCACTAAACCATGTTGTTTTTCCTCGAAAGGGAACATAATGAATGAATGAATGCATTCCAACTTCATGTCACCATTTAATTATTTTTCTTTACTGACGGTGAGATGCTCACTCATGTTTTTGTAGATTTATTTGCAAACCGTACATGATCTGGAAAGTCAGACAGTGGCAGATAACAAATCAGCATGTGAGGGTTGGTGGTGTGAGAGCGTGTGTGTGTGTGTGTGTCCACATCTGTATACGTGCTCTGAACATCTGGACAATGTGCAGTCAAACACGTTCTCCGCTGTGTTTCTGCGTCTACTCACTTCTGCAGCTTCTCAGGCTTCTTCTCGGTCTTCTCCGGGTACGGGATGATGAGGTCGATGGCATTTTCTGGCTTCTGCAGTAAAACTCCCAATTTTGACTTGATCTCTTTGGCCCTGGTGGACAGACGAGGGGGGTGAGTGATGTGACACACACACCTCCAGTGTTTACAGGAGCCAGCCTGGTATTTACTGTATGTGTCCATCTCTGGAATACGTCGCATGTGAACGGCACCAAAGTCAAAATTTACCAGTGCGTTTAACTGACAAATCACATTTAAAAGAACGAGCTGAGAAGTTTGTGACTCTTACAGACATACATTTTGTGTATGTCTGGAACAAAACAACAGTGAGAATATTGTGGTTGGATTCATGTGTCATATCACGACACATCCAATGCACCCATTTATTTACATGTTAATATGAACGTTATGAATGAAAATGTTATTGTGTTCAGCAGATCATGAGCGGCTTCTTCTGAACCATCTGTGTGACAAAGTAAAAGACAAACTACAAAAGGAAAAAATGTGTTCAGCGGCAGAGTTTCAAGTCAACAAAGAAGTTGCATTTAAGAACTTAAATGTTCAATGTTAAACCTTGAGCCTCTTCATTAGAAACAGCGTTAAGGTAATTCATAGTAAAATATTTTGTCGAAGTGAAAACCGTGCAGAGCAGAGAACAGGATGGAGCTCTCACCTCTCCAGGCAGGTCTGGGGTAAGGCAGCTAATCCTTTACACATTGTCCAATGCTTTCAGTGGGTTCCACAGGGTTCCGTTTGATTCAGGCCTCGTGGGTCTCAGGCTGCCTCGTCCTTTCTGACTCAGGCTTCAGCACCAGGGAGGTTTTATACTGACTGCCTTTGGGCTGGGGGCCAACGGCTAAACCAATCAGACTGGAATGTGAGAAGAAGGACGGCTCTGCATCGCTGAGGGGGCACAGAGGACGCTCCTGGAACATTCAGCCATCTATAGTTCTCTTCTTTACATTGAATACATTGTATTCGTCCGTCTGTCGACAAGAAACCAACAAGAATGAAAAAGGGAAGAGAGCCACATTATTTGTAGAGCACCTTTCATCGACATGCAGCTCAAAGAGCTGTACAATAAAATGATTAAAAGACATTAAAACACATAAATCAACAGAAATTATTAAAACACATAAAACAACAGAAATTATTAAAGACATTAAAACACATAAAACAACAGAAATTATTAAAACACATAAAACAACAGAAATTATTATAACGACATTATGACAATCCCACATTCGTTTTCTTTGAATGTTTAATTTCCGACCAGAAACTAAACTAAACTTTTTTTGCAGACAGAAAACATTTGCTGTCACAATTTACAATTCCAGTCCTTTAAATGAAACAAATCCCATCAAAGTCTGGTGTTTTTTTTTTTTTTCTTAGTATATCAATGTAAAACGCTCTAATCCATTCACCCTCTGGAATTCACATCTTCAAAATGTGACAAGGGGTTCAGTAAATCATATAAAAACATGAGCCTCACACAGGATTTGTTGAAGGTCACAGAGACTTTCTTGAAGAAAATCTTAGAGGCCTGTGAATGTTACTTCCCTCTCTGCAACACTCCTGGATCACGTGTGTTCTGTTTTGTCACCATCAGGACGTTTCGTAGATGGATGACTGTCATTACACAGAGAAGGCACAACACAGATTACAGAACATTAGAAACAACAGTTTCACCAGCAGTTGACACTTTTATCAGACGTCATTATGAAGATATTTCTGTGTATGTGTATTTAAATCACTGATGCTGGGAATGAGAACAGCCTGAGTAAAAACAATCCACCTCATTACATATTCGGTTTATATCTAAACACACTGCAGTAGATTCCCAGATATCAAATGGGATTTGTCGTTTACGTAAAGATCCATTTGCCGTCTTGTTTGGTTTAACAGACCTAAACTTTGGGATAATTAAAGGTCATTATTTGGATTAAAAACACATACTTTAAACGTACAGTGAAATATCTATTTATTATAAACATCATTTGGATCCAAAACTAAACTCACTGAGTTCAGATCTATCGTGTATTAGTGTGTGTACAGTGTGTATTAGTGAACTTTGTTGAATGAATCACGTCTGTTTTTGTTTTAATTTGACAGATTAATGGTCAGAACACTGACAGAAAACACAGTAAACGCCTCAACTGGCTTTAATCATGAACCCTGTGACATGGAAACATGAATCAGCACGTCCCTGGAAAATTACACATTTCAAATTACACATCAACACAAACACGTAAATAGCCACGTTGCTGCAGAGAACGTTCAGCGCTCTGGAACGAGCTGGAGCTCAGTTCAGTTTCCTTTAAAGTTGTGAGACGTTTTTCACGTCACCTTGGGATCGGAACTGGTGCAGTGTGTTGTTACCCGATTACCCTCCCAGACAAAGCAAGCAGGAGTTTGCTTTCCTCTGTTCCCTGAAAGCGCCGTCCTTTGACTGCATGTGTACTCGGTAGAAAGTGGACCGCTGTTCAAACAGACGACGGCCGGTGGCCGGCAGGTGCTGCGTTAGACACAGACAGGAGCTCATTTCACAGAAGTCTTAGAGGCTGAAAGGTGTCACATACGGGCTGGCTGGGACAAGGCTCCATGAGTCAGCGCTGTGAGACGTTTAAAAATCAAAAGAACGGCCGTTTATGTCATTCATTCCTTTTTTTTTTAAACTAGAGACAGTTTGAACCTGCTCAGTTACAGGACGTGACATAACTGACAAGTGCTCCAAATGCAAACACATGGTTACAAGGTCAGAGGTCATCAGTGATCAACTGTCTGCAGCAGGTTCCACTAATGCGTCACGTCCATGAACCTGACGCCGGGTGCATCGGGAGGTGTCCTGGTTCTCAGCCGCTGTCCACAGGCCTGACAGAGGAAATGAAACTGCTGTTCCCACAGCAACATTAATTATTTTCACAAGATAGTTTATTTGCAAAGGATTTTCTGATGAATACGGCTCTGAGACGACAGCGAAGAGACACAAACTGACACAGGCTGATTTGTCCACAACGGTGGATAAATACTAATGGATTCGTTATCATTCCTGCCTTAGAGAAATAAATTGCATTCTTCATTTGGAGAGAAATGGATTTTCCACTGGAGGGAACGGTGAAAAAAATGCAAAGAATGATTCTTTTGCTACTTTTTATGTAACAGGGACAAGAACCAGAGTACAAGAAGTGTTATAAGTTTATTTATTCATTGTTTTCCTGATTAATTATTAGTTCCATGCTCTGTGCCCAGCAAGTAATAAAACAAAAATGATAAAATAAATGAAGAATTACATAAATAAGCCATTTTAAACAGAAAAATAATCTGAACGTCACCACCAGAACCTACACATTGTACCTAAGCAGATGAACGCAGACGATTTACTTCAGGTGATTCTGCTCAAATGAAACCAGAACATGCAACTGGTTTGCTGCCCCCACGTGTGCAGCCTGTGACGTGTCACGTGACCTGTCGTGCATGTACGCCGACTCTGGAGGAGGGTTGATGCTCTGAGTCTCCTACATCACTGAACACCTGCGGCCGCAGCCTCGTTCCACGCCAGAGACTCCTCAGTCGTCAGGCGAAGACGTAGCAACAGAGCTGAAGAACACAAACAAAAACAAACACCCGTGTGACACAGACACACCAACGGCACAAATAATCCAACGTCTGATGCTGAGCTTCTACAAGAAGAAGAAACTAACTCGTTCACTCTCACACAAACTGCAACAATGCATTGCTCAGCCTTCCCTGCTCAGTTCACCGCAGCAGTTTTGCTCGTGCTTTCATGAAATGACTCAACCTTTTTAAATGTCAATGTTTTTTCACTATATTTTTCCAAAATAACAGAGGGGTTAGCGGACCTCAGTCGGACCACAAACCCTCTGAGTTCACGCTGGTCGGAGGGACACACACTGTCACACATCTGTCGCTAACTCATTCACTGATGCAATTTAATGCCATTTGGATCTGACCTTTGACCTTTGTCAGATGAATTTATTTCAATCAGGAGAAATCTGTCCCAGAATACCTCTGGGAAAACCTTAAAAAAAAAGGTCACGCTGCAGCAGCAGCAGCTGCTGACGTCCCGTCAAGGCTTTCCTCCGTCATCTCTCCTCACTTCAGTCTCTTTTTCCCTTGTTCCGTTCTCTGTTAAAGACATTAACTAAACGGTTGTTCTGTTGTTTCTGCTTGTCTGTTCACATTCTGAAATAAGTGTTCTATTTCTCCACTCTGTTTGACTGATAATAAAGAAAAAAAGAGACGCAGAGTCTTAACACAGCGTCACCACACTGTGTCCAGGGGAGAGTCCGTCTGAAGGGCTCAGACCTGCTGCTCATATTTACGGTACATGAGTGACTAACTCCTTCAGCTTCTAGTCTGGAGGTTGTGTTTCGACAGTTTGAGCATGAAGATCCTGAACCATGTGTGTGTGTTCCAGGCCGGAGTGTGATCCTGTGGGGACGGAGGATGTGACCTCAGACGAGCTCAGAGCTACCAGACACAGTTTGGTCTGTTCACCAGGGACACAGGAGGAGGGTTCCCACGCTTGGAGTGTCATACGTTGATGTCGTTGCGTTCCAGCCTCCTGTTTCTCCCTCTTTCCTGTCTATTTGTCCTCTCTATAAACACGTTGACATAAGTTGGGTGAACCCCAGCATCAACCTGCTGTGGGCTGATGGGACGTGAAGGAGGAAAGAAGAGACCCAGAGTCCAGTCACGCTGAGAAACTGTTGGGCTCATGATGCAGAACATCCTTTGTCAAACAATTAATCAGGGTTGACCACATGTTGTGGTCTGTCTTTGTACAATCAGAGACACACAAACTAATTTGACCTAAGACCAACACAAACACCATCAGGTGGTTTCACTCCCTCAAACCCACCTCACCCTTTCGCTTTCACTCCTTTGCTTTATTTCACTCCCTTAATAAACGTGTATTATCAGATTTGGCAGGAAACGTGATCAGAGGACAGTTGTCTGCTCGTCACAATTGTAGCTCTACACTGCCCCCTGGTGTTGTAACAGAACCATACACCGCATCCATAGCTTTAAGCTCCATGATGGAGGTTTGATACCTCTCATCAGTTTGGCAGTTTTTCAACCTTCTGAGCCAATGTGTGAATGTGACGGAGGAGTTGTGACTGGTGGAGTTGTAATTTACGTAGTAACCTGTTTTAGTTGTGAAACAAACTGAGAAAATACCAGTCGTTGGGTCGAGATGGAAGTAAATGCAGTTTTAAATTGATTCACTAGATGTCAGTGAAGATTCACACGACAGAGGTTCATGTACCACATGGTCCCATGACACAGTACACAGAAAAACAACAGTTTTATTTAATCACCTGTGAACAGTTAAAACAAAACTGAATATTCCATCTTCTAGAAACAAACAGTCAAGCTCTTTTTCTGTTGGTAACTGAGCATTTGAACCTACTGCACCATGTTACCACCTCGTCCACAATGATGAATTTCACTGACAACAACGGCGAAGCCACCAAGGCCTCAGGCTCCTTTCTTCATCAGTCCATCAGTCCCTGAAACCGGAGATCAATGTCTGCAGCCACATTCTGATCCGTCAGGGAAACGGAGCAGAAACATTCTGAATTAAATCTGCTACACACAACTCACATGGTAAAGAGGAAGGAAAGACAGAACTAGAACAGATCCACCGAACCTCTGGGAGGAGGGACGATAGGGACTGAGGGACCCTAACCCCTTCACACCTGACTGAGGGACCCTAACCCCTTCACATCGGACTGAGGGACCCTAACCCCTTCACATCGGACTGAGGGACCCTAACCCCTTCACATCTGACTGAGGGACCCTAACCCCTTCACATCTGACTGAGGGACCCTAACCCCTTCACATCTGACTGAGGGACCCTAACCCCTTCACATCGGACTGAGGGACCCTAACCCCTTCACACCTGACTGAGGGACCCTAACCCCTTCACACCTGACTGAGGGACCCTAACCCCTTCACACCTGACTGAGGGACCCTAACCCCTTCACTCTGCTCCATATTGTTTCTCATCCTAAAACCAAGTGGTTGTTGTTGAACTCTGCTTCAGTTTTTCTCCAAACAACATTTTTCTGCTGCAAACTAATTTATTGGTGATTGAACTGATGATGTTTCAGGTCCAAATCCTGGCACTTATTGAGGAACTGATTACAATTCTACAGTGGATGGTGCAAAAAGCAAGTGTTTCCTCTCATTTTACCACCGACAAAACTTGGATCATGTATGTAGAGCTCGTACTATGTAAACAGTCACATGAAGAAGGGGGATATGAATCGATTGAATGGACAAAAATGCAAAAATGATCATATCGGCTCCAACACGCTGGTCCTGAGTGGACAAAACATCCCTACGATCAAAAACGTCTTGAAAAGTCCTGCAGCCACTGATTACTTTCCTTCTCTGGAGACACAAATGTCAGGTTACCGTGATGAGATGTTGTTATGCAGCAGGTTTGAGGGCCAGCTGCTCTCCAGCCGACACCACTCTCCTCTGATGACATCTGAATAAACAGACGGCATGCTGGTCTAAACTCAACTCACTTAAACATTTGAGTGAGAACAAACCGATAACCTGCAGTATCCCTGACATCACCAGTCACTGTGACCGTCGGTCTGCAGCTTCAGCAGCTTCAGCAGCAGCTTCAGCAGCATCTCTCAGAGATAAAGCGTTGACGCTCAGGTAATAATTAAGTTTTACAGCGCTCCCTGTTAGGTTGCTGCCGTCATATCTCTCTACTTCCTGTTCTCTTCCCGTCACACGACCAACAGCTCAGAGCAGGTGAAGGCTGTCACTGAGCCGTTGCCATGGAGAACAACAGTTAAACACAGCGTGGCGTGGGAAGCTATAAACTAAACCAACAGTGGACGAGTCCAACATGCCCCGAGTCAGTGGGGAACTGAGATTAGTCACTGTGTCGTCACCTCATTGTGACACGTTAGTTAAGAATGACAGAATCCAGACTGAATTTCATTCGTTTTATTCTTGAATAGACCATTTTGCTGGTATGTAAAAAGACATGTGATATTAAACGTCCTATTGCACAGCTTTATTTTGTAAAAATGCAAACAAATACGAGCAAATAAATAACAATAAATACAAAATCATACATCTTTCACAGACAGTGTACGACTGACAGAGGGACATTGCACGTCACGACCACAGACGTTTGCCAAAGGCGAATAAAAGTGCTTGTTCTCCGTCCTCCTGTGTGATTGTCATTGTCTCTTTCACTTGAACTTGAAATTCCACACAACGCTTAAGGCAAAAAGAGATTTCTCCGCCTTCCTCTCTGTTCCTTTCTTTGCTAGCGGAGCACGAGCGTGGACGGAACACGTTGCTCCATGACCTGTGTGCTTCCATCGTCAGACGGATTCAGGCCTTCTTCTGCTGCGGGCTCTGGGGGGGCGCCTTGGCGTTCGGTTTGGCCTGGCTGACCAGGTCCCTGTAGGCCGCGGAGCGCAGGAAGCGAGGGTAGCAGTCTTTGGCCATGAGCATGTAGATTCTGTGCTGCGCCTGGTCGAAGCAGGAGAGCGACGGCGCTTGCATGTTGGCTCTGGTGAGGTCACGAGTTTCATGGTCGATGTTGACCTGGACACAAGATGAGAGCCACACAAGTCAGAATGACAAAAAACACGGGATGTGGAGATGGCTTGAGGCCACTGCAGCGTCGAGCGTTGTCTTTACCTCCCGGGGAGCGTCGCTGCCGATGAATTCGTCGTAGATCTTCTGGGCTTTTGCAGGTAGTTTAGACAGAGTCTTGGTATTCCTGAAATCTTCACAGGCAAAGTAGAAAGCAATGTTCTCTTCGCTGAATTCGGACAACAGGAAGGCTGTGAAGGCACATAATCCATCTGAGGAAGGAGATGAAACAGTTAGTGGGGCGTCATGTGTCTGAACACAGTGTATTCACACACTTACATTTGCTGGACAGCAGCTTCTCAAAGGACTCCTTCCACCTCAGACATTCCTCCAGGGTTGGCCTGAAAACAAACAGCATGATTACATCTCCTTTTCATGCACGCTCTGTGGAATTGGACAATATCGGCTTCTTACTTGTTTTTCCCTATTTTGCAGCAGGACAGACTCCAGTCGGGTTTTTGCAAAATACTCCCCAGCCTCGCTTTCAGCTCCTTGGCCCTGGAACACAATGAAAAACAGCTTAGATTCACATTCTTCCTCCTAAAGCTTGAATGCAGCGACAGTCGGAGAGGACCAGAGCTGCTCAGGTACCTCTCCAAGCAGCAGGTCGGCAACGAGGACAATCCTTTGCACATAGCAGCAGGAGTCGGGTCGGGATCCAGGCTCAGTTGGGTAAATATCCTTTTTAAAGCTGCTGGTGGAGGAGTGACAACGTCTGTGTGTCTGCAAAGAGCAGAGCTGAGCTTTTATAGTCTCCCCCTCCTCCTGCCCTCTGCTGTGTCATCCAACCTCTCAGCCAATCACAGAGCAGCTTGAAGGATGATGAAGTCATGAACACGGAGGAGGATATACACAGACCAGGCTGGGATAACAGCCGCTGCACCGTACGGGCCTGAAAGAGGTCACACATCATGGAAGAATCACAACGCAGACAAAAGAAGATTGTTCTGTCATAACTTGTGTGACAAAGTGTTGGACACATTCTTCAGATATTGGTTTTGATCCCTTTGACAACCTGCACAGCAGCCACATGTCAGGATTTAGCTTTTAGATTTAGAAATGTTCCCTCATGTCCATGTCTGCCTCTTTGTCATTATGATGTAAAATCACCAATTCTAGATTTGACTGAGGGTCAGAAGAGTACAGGTACAGTTTCTGGATCTTTCATTTCTCCTCTAATTACAGAACTAAATGCTGATGGCATTTTGAAAACATCGGCCTTCAGTGTGATTTTCTCTGACGAGCAGCTGCTTAAATGACAAATGACATGAAGAAGCTTTTCCGTCGTCAACAACATCAACCACCCTCATCCTTCAGGTCTGAGTGAAGGTGTTCAGAGGGAATGGAAACAGGGAACAGCGTTATAATGATGGTAACCACCTCAGATTGGAAGACGGGAAGCGATGGAGCTGTGAAACCCGGTGGAGCCGGAGCTGAACGGTGAGCGGCCGCATTTGTTTGTCATGTAACTCAGATTAAAGAGCTATTAGCTGATGAAGATGTTTACACGAAGCTCAGCTTTACAGCAGGCAGACGTTCGAACGGTTGAACAAAGTGAGAAGTAAAAAAAGCATCATGGACCTCCATCACCAGGTCCCCAGAAACACAAAGAACACTGAGGTGCAGGCAGCTCAGAGAAGAGGGTCAGTGTTCCACTGTGACTGTTGACCGTCCCTCAGGCTGGAGGGCTTGATGTTTCCTGTGGTGCCTCTGAAGGCGCCAATGAAGAAGCATCATGCCTGCATGAATGTTTTGAAGGACTACTTGTCTGTAAATAAAAAAGGAATTGGGTTAAAGGGCTCTACACACACACCCCAGGCTGGAAGGGACAGAGGTCGTGGCTTGTGATGGTCCAGCTCTGTGTCCTATTGGATTAGGTTGAGTCAACTGATGCGACTGCGGCTGCAGGAGGACGACGGCAGATGGAACCTGATCACAGAATTCACTGACAGGGATCCGGAGGGGAACCCAGCCACCTCCACTCCTCCTGTGATGTAGACACACACCCCAGCACACCCCGGAGCCTTTGTCCTCCAACATCAGGAGAGACGAACCGGAAGTGAGAGAGTAACGGCGTGAAAGAGCCCATTGTGGAGTGAAGGGCTTTTCTACACGATGGAGCCGCCGACCTTGGAGCCGCTGATGCTGACGGCATCGTGTTTTTCTCTTTTCTTACTGATGTGAACCTCAGTTAATCATCCGCCCCGGCTACAACACACATCTTTTCTTCAGATGAGTCGCACAGACAGGTCTGAGGAGTGTGTGTGTGAGTGTGTCGAGTACTTCCCAGAAGAACAATGTTTTTTTAGCAAACAGATGACAATTGTTTGTTTCCGGTGTGAAACACGTCAAATCGAAGGAGGAGTCTGTGTGAGATAACTGACCAGTCAGACACCTTATTAATGTCGGTTCCACTGGGTCAACACAGTGAGCCCCAGAAAGACACGCGCAATTTCATTGTGTAATTCTTCCATGAATGTTGGTGACATTAGTGACATCTGCGTCGATGGAGGGTCGCAGACACTCTGAGCCATCGCTGTTTCAGAAGCTGTGACGACAGACGTTACCTAACCGACACTGTGCCTGTTTCCTGATTAATTCAGCTGTTCATCGGTTTTGGCAGCTGGGACACGGTGTTTTCAGAGACACTTTCTTAGATTGGAACCTGCTGACGCCGTTCATCAACATCAACATCCTCAACAACCTTGTCAGTCATTGAGTTTTGAGGACCGAACACGGGAACATGTGTGTTCAGTGAGGCATGTTTTAGATTAATACTCCATGTTCCCTTTACTGATGGGTAATAATCATCATGTTAATGGAGGTTCAGGGATGTTCTTGCTTGTGGTGGTTTCACCTTTCTGCTTCCGCCAACATGTTCCAACAGAACTCAGTGTAATAAGTTATAACACTCAACACTCACAACGTCACATTAAACAAAAATATATTCATTTCATTTCATTCTGGACTCAAATAATTTCAGTCCAAAACAAAGCTTATAAATTCTAATGTATTTAAATGGTTTGTTGATTCCTGAAGATTCTATCTGGATTTCACATCAGATTTCTCTGGAAACTTCCTTCCTGGGATTGAATCAACAGACTCTCTGAGGTTTATTGTAGACTGGGTTGAGCAGCCACGTGCTCCTCCACACTGGGGTCATTATACTTCCTAGAAAGTGAGGTTCAACGGTTTCTGATGACCTGTGAATGGCGCTGAATGAATCGTTTCACTCGTCGGACCAGCGGAGTGTTTGTGTTCATTCACCCCAGCGGAGCCAGCGGAGCCAGCGGAGCCAGCGGAGCCAGCGGACCTCTTACTCTCCAGTAAAAGTCACCGTGACCTTCTCTGTTTGTTTGTTCTCCATGCCCTCACACTGAAATCAGGGTCTTCTGTTTTTCCCGTCTGAGCTGTCAGCGTGAGCCGTCGGTGTGCGACAACGCTTCAGAAACCCCCAAATCCATTTGGGCCAGTTTGTTTCCAGCAGGTTGTGAACACTTTCGATGTTGTGTGATGATCAATCTGCAGCTCAGAAGAACATGTGATTGTTACCGACACAGGAACACACCGGGAGCCAGGACTTGGCCAAAGAGTGAAAATGGGGGCAGTTGCTCACACCTGTTGGATCCCAGGAGTCAAAGGACAGAACAGTGAACAGCCCTTCACAAACATATCTAACATATAACAAGTCCACCTTGTCTGGATGTGTCTGAGAGGAAAGTGTCAACAGGAGATCACAATCACAATTCATTCATCGTCATCATGCAGGACAATTAAACTGTATGTGTCCTCCCGTCGGTGTAGTATGGTTTGGAACAATCGATAAATATAAAAAATACAGAGAAATGAACCTTTAACATTTCACCATATCCAAAGAAACGTGCTCTCTGAGTGCCCATCTGTCAACAGGATCAAACAACGACTGCTAAGAGGAGCAACTGTGAAGCAGCTGTGGTTCGTCAGAACAACGCTGACGCATCCGTCAAAGTTTGTGTTGAGTTGGCGTCTTTGGAAAAAAACAAACAATAGAAACACCCCGTGGATCAGAAGGTGGTCATCGGACAGATGGAAAAGGATGTTCGTGTTACTGTCGTCACCTCTGTCCGCTTCATTACTTCAAGAAGCAAACTGAATCAGATCCAGGTCACCCCACCTTCCTTCCCTCTAAACCCTCAGAACACACGTCCACCAGCGCTCATCTCTGCCACATGTTTGAGTCCGTTTGTTGCTGCTCAGGAGTGATGGAGAAAAACAGTGCATCTAGAACTCAGCGTGCTGAAGAAGGCCCTGGGATTAGTCTTACCTGTTGGGGGGTGGCCATCTTTTCAAACCTCCCCGCTTGACGCGCCGGAGCCGGGGAGAAAATGACAAAAACCACATGAGGTTTGTTCCGTTCACCTCAGCCTGCCTCGCCTCACAAACGGAGCAGCTCAGGACAAAGACACACTTCACCTTCATTGACATGAATGTAAACCAGTGAACGGAGGAGCTCTTCTGCTCTATACCTCTGAAGCAGAAGGAGAACTGTATGAGATGCAAATAGCACAAAGGGAACTGATCTTATTAGCAGGTGACCTGATCCCAGTGACTGTATGTGCATGTGTGTGACAATGAACGGATCAGCTGTGCCCCGAGTTTTCCCCTGAGGACAGAAAAGAAGCCAGGTGAGTTTTCTTCAGCCCCTCAGGTGAAGAGCAACCCTCGATCTCCTTCATGGTCTCTGCAAACTGGATGTGAAAAAACACGTCATCATCTGAACGTATTTTTGATGATCTGGAGCTAAGAACGGTCCAGTGTCGGTCCTGATGTTTCCACTCAGGATTTCACACCTCAATGCAGCTCTCATCCCTGGAGGACCATTCTCCTCTGCAGCAATGAGGAGACTGAACTTATTTGTTCCCACGTGACACTTTAACCAGCCGTAGGATTCGTTTAGCTTTGTGCCCCCCTTCCCCTCCCCCCTACACACACCAACCCCTGCCGCCGTAAATCACCTCCACAATGCTGACGAACACATTAGGCCACAGAGCAAACACACACAGAGCAGCTGTTCCTTTGACTCTCCAGCTGAGGTGGACAACTCGTCTTTGTGTGTGAACGTCTGCCGGCTGCTGAGACGTCTGTGTGTGTGTGTGTGTGTGTGTGTGTGTGTGTGTGTGTGTGTGTGTGTGTGGACAATAAAACCCAATGAGACAAAGGTACAGGAGCCCCGCGCTGGGTGACGTGGCTCAAGAGGAGGGAGCAGGAGAAACTTATTTCTGGCTTCCGGCTGTTGTGTTTGTTTGCATTGGAGAAGGTGAAATGGAAAGCGTGTGTTCAATGCCACAGGAAGCTCCCTAACGCTTCCCAGCATCGCATCGGCTGTTTGTTGTTGTTTGTTCCCTGAAGGTCCTCTGACTCAGTACAGCACAGCTGAAAGCCGCTTTAAAATCACTCAGATGATGGTTTCGTCACTGGGAAATTCCTGTCATTGGATCTGAAACCTGGGGCGATAAATGAAGGTTTCAAACCCAAACAAAAAGATGATTTAATCTTATTTTGATTCAGATGTTTTCACGCTCAGATGACGCAATGTTTGCGGCCACATGAATTTAGTCTGAAACGCCTTCAACCTTCATTCAAAGGTAAAAAACAAGTTATGCTCAAAAGTTAGTTAACTTCTAGACTGAATATTAAAGACGCGTAATCGTGTGTGTGTGTGTTGGTCCTGTGTGGTCTCCGTGGGAATGTGTGTGTGGCTGTGTGTTCTCATCTGTCTGCTCGTCCTCTGGGGCAGAGGAGGCTCCAGCAGCAGCTCAGCCAGATGCTCGCTGTGGTTGGACAATAATCATCAACACTGCGGGCCGTAAGCGCTCCCTTAGGGCGGCTGTTGGCGCAGAGAGGTCAGCTGAGCTGTTGACATGCAAACGGCCGGAGAATTAACGTGACGATGTGTGAAATAATTAGTGTTCTCCATTACATAACGATGCTGCGTGCGTTCACTGTTCTTTAGTTTTCGCTGCACAAACTCGTTGAAATCATTTGTGCATCAGTGACGTGTAGAAGTCTGAGACAGGGATCAGCTGCAGTCTACACACACACACACACACGCACAGAATCACGGCTTTAAAATTTTGAAATCGATGCATGTTTAAATACTTAGAAAACTGAACTGACAGAAGGAAGTTCCGTTTGGACAGTCTGCACCTGTTTTTACTTTGACTCAACTCCACCACCTGGTGTAATATACTATATATTAATGTGTATTTTATACACATTTTTAATGGTTTTCTTGTTGATCACACCTTAGATCATGAGTTCTTACACTCTTTCAAATCTCTTCTGTTAGACACAGCTCTTTATTTGTCACGTGTATTGTTTGCAATTTCACCAATGAAAAATGAATTAATACAAAAACAATAAAAAGGAACAGACTCCGAGTAGATAACGGACGTACAGACGTGTGTCTGTACAACCCACAGCTTTCTGTGACTGTCTGGGACAAGCCAGCCATTGTGACTGATGAAGATGTGATGTTTATGTTGGCTTCAAATGGAACCATTCACAGGAGCACGTCAGTCATGGATTAACTCCATCTCCTTGTGTAACCCACCGTTCATTTTATGCACAAACAAAATGATTAAGTGCTGCTGTGGACTCAGAGGACTTGTAGGTGGCCACGTTTTACGAGCAGAGAATGATTAACCTGCCTCTGAATGTCAGTGTGTTGTTTTCAAGCTGTGGAACGGACGACAACAACTGATGTTTGACTATTGGTGGCGTCACCCATTCACAGTGTGAATGTGCCACTGCCTGGCGACTACAGCAATCAGTCAGTAGGGTTAGGGCCAGTAACAGGAAGCAGCAGGTTCTGTTGGTCCCCAGAGACACCTGGAGAACATTCAAACGATCCGTTCTGTTAGCACTCAGTGATGCAAAGAGAAGAAGTAGAATTGAATTCTCCTCTTTCTAATATCTCATCAGTTACTGACACCAGCTGACATGTTATTGTTTATTTATGAACTGTATTGTAAAGTTGCAGCAAAAGAAGCATCTCGGCTTCAGGATATCTGACTTGGAAACAAGCAAACAAATGTTGAATGAATTTAATCTAATTGAACGTCTGAGTCAGAAGGATTCGTTTCACTACTGCTGTTGTTTATGTCTGCGGCAAAGAACAGGACAAAAGAACTGTCCTTCCCTCTGCCCCCATCATCCATAGTCATGACAGCAGTGCTGCACCATGGGCGCCGTGGTTACTGTTGATCAGGAGACCAGAGACACGAGGGGATGGACTCCACTGTGTGTTCACATCCCATCAGATACAACAGGAAAGCTTATGGACATCTGAGGCTGCAGTGACCTCGTCCCGCCGGCGCCCAAGATGCTGGAGACGAGTTTTTCTTATGAATGACGCTGCTGCTAAGTAGCTGCATGAATGTTTGAGGATTGTTCTGTTTTTAGAAGGTGCAGAGCAGCGGTCCCCTGCAGGCTGCAGTCATGAATATCAAAGAAATCTAAAATAAACTTCTTCTGAGTGAGTCATCGCTGATAAACCAACATCTGACCTATTTGCTAAAGAAATTTCAGCATCAGGATGAATCACACCAAGGAGTAAGTCACAAACCTTCGGACACAGATTCATTTTAATGATAAAATGCAGGAGGACGTGGAGCACAGTAACATGAGGGCGATATGTCTCATTTGGCTTGTACGCCAAACATGCACTAAAGAAAATATCCGTTTCCTCTGGAACATCAGGAAACCTTTGTTTTCCTTCAAAACCCCCCCCCAAAAAACAGAGTGCAAATTCAAAAGAGCACATTTTTAACGTAACATTACAGACGTTTTATATTCATTTCATTCAACATAATGTACAGGAATATCTAAATAATATTTCTGAGTATTGCATCATGCTGAAAATAGGAAACATCTGGTTTGGAACAGATTGTCGGTCGGCTGCACTGCTTTCACTTCATGACAGGAGCACAAATGGAATCATACTTTATCGACTTGTTGGTCATTTTCATTGGTTTAAAGGTTGGTGCTTCCCACATGTTTTTTTTGTAAATGTGCATTTTTATTTTCAAAAAAACTCAAACGCAAAAACATTGTATGTTTTAAAGACTATAACTATAACCGTGGCGTTAATGGGACGTTATGTACGATCCACACCGTCCATTTGAGTTCCTGCAGGAAGCCAAAGTAAATATGGACCCAACCGGGATTCACACCTCACGTTTAATGTCACATTAAATACCTGCAAGAGTTTACAACACACAGGATCATGAAGCTATAGAGGTCCAGTGCAATGCAGTTTGGCACAGTTTCAGTACTAAGTGTTCACTTCTCTCCATCGGCTGTTGTAAACACAAACTAGCACAATGGGGCGAGTTCCATCCAGGTCCATTGTGCTGCTAGGTCGCACCTGGCAATACAACCACAAGGCCAACCAGAGCCAATCAGTGTTTGTCTGGGGGAGGGTCCAGCCAACTGTCCGCCAATGAAATGAAAGTAACAGCAAAGAAAATGTGATGGCAAACAATGTGAAAACTGGCGATAGTTTTATGAATGACACAAAGAAGGCATGAAAACAATGAACATAAAATATGTCAAGTTGCCTCAGAGTTTAACCAATGATGGCGCATTGGTAAAAAAAGAAAAGAACATTAAAATGATCACTGACCTAACATAGATGGTGATGTACATCACACCCTTCTGTTGCGGTTCTATTGGATTTATCTTCCAGCACTACATGCAGGTAAAGAACTGATCTTGTCCGCTCTCCCTCTGTGATCATTCGTCCTCACACACTTGTCTAGAGGGAATTCATGCACGGATCTGGTGTCGACAAAGGAAACAGTCAAGCATGTCTCGTCCTCAGATTCACAGTATTCATAGATGACGTCAAAGGGTTCATGATCCAGTCCGGTATGGCGGCGCCTCAAACAGATCTCCGCTGGCCCTGTGCGTGCGTCCTGTTCACCATGTCCTGGTACATCTTGGACCTGAGGAACCGTGGGTAGGAGTCTTTCTCCATGAGACTGTAGATCTTAGCCTGGACCTCATTGAGGCTGGTCGGCGCCGGGTCCTCCAGGCTCTGCTTGGTCCGCTCCCTGGTGCGGTAATCGATGTTGATCTGTGTGGACAAAGACAGCAAATATTCAAATGTAGAAATGGAAGATGAACGGACAAATCAACATGAGGAAGATCGATTGCTCCTGTCTGGGTTTTCGGTTCATGAAAGTTCCTCATATTTTTCAGGCACATTATTCTGTCTGCAGTTACGCCCTCTACCTCTCTTGGTGCTTGAACATCAATGAACTCCTTGAAGATCTTGTTGGCTTTTGACACGAGTTTGGTGGAGCTCTTGATTTTCTTGTAGTCCTCGCAGGCCATCCAGAACTCAATGTTCTCGTCACTAAACTCGGTCTTGAGAAACGTCCGGAAGGCAGCCAGGCCATCTGAAGGGGGACAAGGAGGAGAAGATAACAAATACTTCAAACACATGCCTGATAGCAGCAGTTATTTATGGACAACAGCTTTTTTTATTCTCATGTGATACACGAGTTAAAAACCTCCTCTTGGGCTGATATTCGTCCGGTGTGTAAACTCCAGTTCCCAGAAGGAGGAAACAGCTCCCGCAAATAACTCAGAACCCAAATTTTTCCTGTTCCTTTATCTGCTTCAGTCAACAGCAGAGGTCAGTTAACGCTGATGATTCCACAGAGGAAGGACATGTTTTCTACAAGCCTGAGTCATGTTGACATGTTATTTCCACCCGTCTCACTTCTGCTGTTTACCTAATAAAGCCGCCGCTGAGGACGGTCCGTGTGCATATGCAGCATCACACACACATGCTGTCTCATCAACAGGAGTTTGACACAAGCATGTTCACACACTTCTAAACACCCTCAGGCTTTGGCAGGATTCCCTTTACTTAACTTAACATTTAGATGCGATATCAGGTTGTTTTTCCACGATGTATCACTATCATGGCCATAGCGCCACACATTCACAGTGGTCAAACCCTGTAACTGTGCTGTCACTCATGTGATGCATAATGACTTTGTAAATGAAGTTAATTTGATTTAGAGTTACTGGAGAAAAAACATCAGAAATAAATATCAGACAATATCAGTGTCATCAAAAATTAAAATGAAAAAAAAAAAAAAGCAATTTGTATCCAAAAAGAGCCCATTGGGGCAACTTTAAATATTTATTCATGTGTCAGATCTGGGGATTTTGGATGTATGTCTTGAACAGCCCCAACGAATTGCCTGGGGTCCGCTTGCGACTGCGGCTTAAATTCACCAGGAGGAAAAAGAACAACTGGAGCTGGTTGTGTGCAGATGAACAGAATGTGACCTCAAGATGTTCTCTCACGAATGAGGACATGCAGGAGCGGAGGTGTGTGGATCAGGCCTCCGACCGTCAGATTGATTCCTGCTGACTGACGCTGTGACAATGTGACGTACGTTCATCCTCTCATCAAACCAGCAGAGGAACATCCAACTGCTTCACCATGACTTATGTAAGTAGTAAGTGTGTGTGTGTGTGTGTGTGTGTGTGTGTTTGTGTGTGTCACCGCTGTGATTCTTGGAAAATTGAAAGCGGATACGCAGGTGTAGAGCTCTGTCTCCCTCGGGGTGGTGGAGGTGGAGGGGTCGATGTTTGTTTTCTATTATGTCATGACATAACCTGATCTGCTCAGGATGTTTCTATTGGTTGGGGGTGACAGACAGACCCACACAACTATACACAACACCACACAATGATACACAACAACACACAACAATACACAACAATACAAAACTCAACGACACACAACAACACACATCAATACACAACAACACACAACAACACGCAACAATATCCAACAATATACAACAATACACATCAATACACAACAACACACAACAACACGCAACAATATCCAACAATATCCAACAATACACAACAACACACAACAACACACATCAATACACAACAACACACAACAACACACATCAATACACAACAACACACAACAACACGCAACAATATACAACAATATACAACAATACACAACAATATCCAACAATACACAACAATACACAACAATGAAAGTCAACAAACGTCATGTTGTGTTTGACTCGTTTACTTCGAGTGCTTGCAGGGACTTGGGGGTATTGGTTGTTTGTTGTTTCTCAGTGATTCAGATCACCCTGTTGTC
>CAAKHB010002866.1:32346-46115 GCA_901007665.1 Aeoliscus strigatus | reverse complement strand
ATGGCTGCACAGGAAGAGGCCAGAGTCTACCACACCAGACAAGACCCCAGGTGTAGGCTTTGTAGAGAAGCCCCTGAGACAGTCCAGCATATCACAGCAGGGTGTAAGATGCTGGCAGGCAGGGCATACATGGAATGGCATAATCAGGTAGCGGGCATAGTGTACAGGAACATCTGTACTGAGTATGGACTGGAGGTCCCAGTGTCATGGGTTGCCGGCGTCACTGGTTTCTCCCTTCCTCCCTGAACGCATCACCTCTCGCCACTCCCAGCCAATCCCAACTCAATCACTCTCAACCACCCACACCTGTCCCTCTCAGAGGTGATAAAGCCTCGCCTGTCCTGCTCGTCTGTGCCAGATTGTTGCTCATGTGTACCTGTCTTCCCAGATCCTGTCTCCCGCTGCTGGCTCCGTCCGTTCCTGTCCCTGCTACCTGTCGCCTCATGAAATACTGCTGAAGAGATTTTTGTTGAGTCTGCTCTAAGTTACGTTTATCATCGGCTGAAGAGAATTTTGTTACGACGGTTTGTTTGATTTTCCTGTTAAGAAGATACTGAAGAAGACTTGGTTACTGACGCTTTTTGTGTTCGACCCACCCCTTCTTCTTTGCCCCGTGACCAATAAACTCCCTGTCTGTTTGGAAACGTTGTTCTGTGTGTTGCGTTTGGGTCCAGAAAATCCCCCGTTTCACCCAGGGTCCAGATGGGAGACACCCCCAAGGGTGACGGAGAACAAACCGGCCAAGATCCTGTGGGACTTCCAGATCCAGACTGACAAAATGGTGATGGCCAATCAGCCTGACATAGTGGCGGTGGATAAACACCAGAAGAAAGTGGTGGTGATAGATGTAGCAATCCCCAGTGATGGCAACATCAGGCAGAAGGAACACGAGAAACTTGAGAAATACCATGGGCTGAAAGAGGAGATAGAGAGGACGTGGCGTGGCGTGGTGTGTGAAGGCAACAGTGGTACCAGTGGTGATTGGGACACTAGGGGCAGTGACCCTCAAGCTGGGAGAATGGCTCCAGCAGATACCAGGAACAACATCGAGATCTCTGTCCAAAAGAGTGCAATGTTAGGAACAGCTAAGATCCTGCGCAGAACCCTCAGGCTCCCAGGCCTCTGGTAGAGGACCTGAGTCTGAAGGAGACACCGCCCAGGTGGGCGAGAGGAAGATTTATATATATATAGACATTTCTGTGTTCATGCACACGTACAGACTTTCATTGTGGATAAGTCCGGTCCATAAAATATTGCAATCTTGAGCTTTCCGTGAGTTTTCCTCGCTCAGGAAGGATGTTGAGTCATGTTACCTTATAAAGGCTTTGATCAGTGCACCAGTCAGTCTTTCCATTCCCCGTGTTTCCCCCTCCACTTGTCTGTATGCTCCGTTGTAGCTGCTGTCATCAGTTTAAAGCACTGACTAGTAATGTCGGTGTGTCATGCAGGTGCTTCCGTCAGCACACAGGTTAGTGTGTGGTGGAGGCGTCACTTTTATTTCAGATGTCAGCAGAAAGCCGCATAGCGCTTGAGCTTAAAAAAATATAGCCAACTGTTGTGCCACGACTGAGAAACTATACGAGTCAGGGTTTAATGAAGAGCACTGCTCCAGCCCAGTGTTACAAAAATATAAATCCTATCTAATTCTTTAATCTTGAAATACCAACGATCTCTATATGTATCAAAACCTGTTTGGCTTGAGTATTTCACCAACAATAACTTAAGTAAGTAAGTAACTCACGTTTTCATCACTGATGCTTCAATGCCAACGCTGCAAGTGCAATTCTGTGGAATATTTTCAGCCTCAATATACAGAGAGATACTCACACACACACACACACACACACATATTAGTGTATGATACATAAACTCAGGTATGCACACGTGTTAGTGTCTTAATTATGGCTCACAGCTGAGAAAAGCACCTGATAAATACGAGATTTGCACACGTAGTGTATAACCGCCCCAATGGGACTATAAAAAGTCACTCCAACAAACTAGCTATTGATTGCTCATTACTTTCAGAAACTAATTTGTATCTGAAGGTGCCAGTCCAATCTTTAATGTATATATCATGCATAGATTATCTGTTCATTAAGGTGACAGAAGATTTGGCAGGAACCCCAGAGAATCAACTCATCCATTCTCTCTATGCATTCGCATGCAAATAGACTATTGGTTGCCAGCCCATGACTGTTACATGTAATCAGCGAGGGCAATTAGAAAGCGGGGACGATTTAATATCATTAATGGGAGCATTCCAATCGCTGTGTGATACTCAGGAATTGAAAGAGAGAGTGAGAACCCACCAAGGGCATTTGTTCTTATTAAAATGATTTCAGAAGAGCAATTAAGCAGACTGGTGACACTATAACTATTCCCAACCAATCAAATGGCCACTATTTCGGGCCAATAAAATAATCTTTATTCACTGCTGCACATGAGGGATTTTTTTTTTTTGTCAGGCTTAGAATTAATTACTAGGGTTTCTGGGTAATTGGCCTGGATATGGTAAAGCCCCTGAAAACACTAAAAACATGATAAAACAGAGCTAAAAGCCAGCATGAGGTAGATTTCATTTAAGGATAGCAGTTTGTTGTTGTCAGTCAGTTGTCACTAAATTATGCTGTCCAAAGGAAAAAAAAAAACTACTGGTTGTTAAGTATTGTGAACGACATGATATGTTTGCAGTCGACATGAGTCTTCTATCCTATGAGCTAGTAAAAAAAAAATGTCGTTGTTTGGTGGTCTAAAGAGCAAAGTGCCAGACGTGCAGCGCATGGGTGTGTCTCAGTCACTTGCTAGACGTTGTGTTTTTTGTCTTCCAGCCGCCTAGAGACACATTAACAATCAAATACTGCACCACTGACTTTAAAACTTTTTTTTTTTTGGTCACTGGTCATATTCATCATTTTAGACGGACACTCCCAGACAAGAACGCCCAGAGTTCATCTGCTAGTTAGACAGTGAGAGCGCATGGCATGAAAATGACAACTACGCCTGCATCTAAATAGCAATGACACGGACTATGTGTTGTCTGCCATGCGCTTTCTCATCTAAACATGTATCATCCAAACATTTCAAACTGCATTTAGCCATGTTGGCTTCTGAGTTATACTGCCTGGGGAGGTAATGGATTATAAGGTCTCACTTCTGCTGGTACATCTGCTGCTGAGGCTGAGTGACGCCACACTTGTACTGAACAGCAGAGTGTTATAATGCTGCAGTATTGCCTAGAATGGAAACACAGAAAGTTGCCTTTGTTCAGTTGCAGTTTCATTCCTGCATTCTGTCTCAGACGTTCTGCTGTGATCGGTCCTCGCGAGGGTAATTGTTTGGTTTATGTGTTGTTCAGTTTACTAGTAATTAAACGCCTCAGCTCAGTGCTAATTACTTTCTGATGCACATATTGTAAAACAACAATGCTCCCTGCTTGAACTTTCAAAAAGACGTTTATGTTTATTACAGTCACATCTGTCTTTTTTCACTCTGTAATTTCCCTTTCTTTCCCTCTCTGCCTCTCATATCCTTGGTGGTTTGTCTCCCTTTCAGACAAGTATTCAGGATTTAAACCAAACATTGATAGCTTTGGTGGCAGAAACTGTGATGTGTCAAATTTTCCCCAAGTCCTTAAACACAGCACCTCCCCATCCCCACCCTCTCGATTCAATTTCCCACTCTCTCAATCCTTCTCACTCTCTTTAAAGGAGGTGAGCCATTCTAAAGCTTGGAAAATGATTCCATTCTTCAGGCTAGTTATTAAATTTGTTTGCAAATCTCTGCCACCTCTCGCCCACTGCCACTCTTTCGATCTCTTCCTCTCTTCCTCCTCTCCTTCCTTCCTGTTTTTAGCCTCTCGACTGTCACCAACATTCAAAGCCATAAAACCTACGACGGCAGTGCAAGATAGAGGGCTGGGCTCGTTGGTGAGAGCAAGGAAAGAGAGTGAGTATGAGCTTTAAAAAATGAGAGGAATAAGAGATTATTTCTTCAAAAATATTCCACTGTAATATTGTAAAACCTGGAGCAATGTTTATTAATCTGTTTTATTACACTAATTCATTTCCTAGTCTGTTCCTCCACCGGAGTAGTAGAAGTGGTGGACAGTGACTGAGAAACGGACACAGAGAAACAGCTTAAAGCTAATGAGGACTGCTTGACAAAACTGTCACATCGCCCACATCTGATCAGCTGAATTCAAAATTAAAAAAAATTCAAAAAAACATTTAAAGTCATGTGTGACATGTGTAACATGACATGACCTGTGTTTTAAACACGTCACATCTTTTCAATACAATTGTGGATGCTGCTTCTTCTTTTTGACGGATAAAAAAAGTAAACCCAATGTGCCTAGTGTATTTTCTTTTACCTTCACGACAGTCAGTATGTCCTATATGTAACTATATGCACTAGGTAATGGGTGATGGCCACACACCTCTCTGGCTGCATTACTGAGTCAAAAACACACTGTTCACAACTTTCTGTTAATACGCAAAAGTAAAAAAAAAAAAAATAATGTACTTGGTTCATTGATAAACTGAGACCGGACTAATTAGGACTTCCACTGTCTAATTAGTGGGAAACATGGGTAACTTTTAATACCGCAAAGGCAGCCAACAAAGCATCACTCCGGCTGAGTCATACTATAATTAAACACAAGAAGGCTCTAACCAGCCTCACATCAGACCCGCGCTCTCTTTCTTTGTTCTGTGAGGAAGAAAATGGGAATTTTCCATTAAACAAAATCACAAGGAAAGTGGGCTAAATTATTTATTACAAGATGTTAATGTCAATTCCTCATGTCAAATCAAATATGTTAAAGCATTATTGAGGAAAAAAAAACAGCCTGGTGAATTTTCATGTAAATTTCCATCCGAATATGTATATTTGAATAAACCTTTCTAAAACATTTTATTTTCATAGCATAACATTTTATTTTTCATACAGCTATGAAATATATATATATATATATATTTGTGCTGTCATTTTAACGTAATTCGATTATTTAACGCAAGTATCAACGGTGGCAAGCCAATGCTTGCGCATTTGACTTTTGGCCCATTGAAGGACCCGTAGTCTTCTCGGCTGTGCTACGTTACCTGCGCCGGCAAATTAACAAGGCAGTGGGCAACAATAACAGACATGGACAAGACTCAGGAGGCTGAGGCAAGTGTGTCTTCAGTCGGGCCGCTGAACGAAAAGTTTATTTACAAAAAGAACAGAGACGGGACGGTAAATAAAAACGCTGTGATTTTTTTTTTTTACAAAAAGGAGTTCTCTTACAACTCCAGCCTGACGTACCATTTAAATGTGAAACATGTTCAGGCAAGTTCCTCCGTTGCGAGTGCGGCTACCGGGAGCTCGCTCCGCCAACACACGCTAGCTGAATTTGGGAAACGAATGAGCAAATCCACAACAGAAAAACTGACAAATACAATCGCAAAGTAGGTTGCTGCTGATTGCAGGCCAATTTCAGAATTGTATTTATTTAACTGTATTGCTCTATTTGTATTACATTTTTGAATCATGCACCTGGCCTAAATGGTTTGCGGATGTGCTTGACCTTTACTTTTGGATTTCATATATGAGGCACGGTTCACCAATAAAAAATTGGATTTCAAACCTACTTACTGTATTCAATTGATTAGTCATGCACTACAATTTTTTAATATCCTAGAATTCAAATTCTTTATCAGATATCCTTTATCCTTTAGCAGATATGACATTAAAATGTGATTAATTTGATTACTTAATGAAAAAATCCTGTAATTAATTCGATTAACTATATATATATATATATATATATATATATATATTGTACATACATGTTTTGTATGTTTGTACAAAAAGTTTAAATTATGTCAGTATGTCAGATTCCAGCCCAGCTGAAAGCCCAGTTAGGACGATAGGAAACTGACAATTCGGAGCATGTGAGTCGGTGAGATATATGAGAGAGGTGTGCTAAACCATTTTCCTCACCTCAAATCAAAAGCAGAGTGGTTTTCCTATCTGGCTGTTGGAGGTAAGATATGAGCCAGGCTCTACACTTTGACGGGGTAATGCACTGGCTGCCAGAACACTTTCATCCACACAGAGGAACACACCCACAGAGGTGTGTATAAAGGAAGACAAATATACCCCAACAGCACAGCACATAGCCAGGGGCCCACTGAAAGAAAACTCATACAGAGGTCATTTCAAGAGATCAAACAAGTAATACACACACAACAACTGGTCTAAGGACATCATGTGGAACCAAAGCCTGCACGGGAATTTATGTTCCTATAAGCATAATGACAAGCTATGAGTCAGCTGTAATCTTACCGTTACATTCTCTCTTCATCTATCTATATGTCAATATATATATCTCCAATGGAGGTAGTAGCAGTGCGTCAGGTGAGGGTTTGAGGGTGGGACCACACACTGATTGTTTAAGTTGTTGGGCAAGTTCCATTTAAAACGTAAGTTCACTTGAAGGTACATTAGCTTGAAACATGAAGCATGAAACTGAAACAACTGATGGTTTACTTACTTCCACCAGCCACAAGGGGGTGATAGAGATTTTCAAACATACCGGTAGTAGGAGACATGCCATTGATTGGTTAACACTCCTCTGCAGGGTGGACCTCGAAATAATCAGCAGGACAACATTATTTGACTGAACTGTGCAAATAAGCATTTCATAATCTGCCACAATACGGTCGAGACAAACCAGCTAGGAAAGTTGTAAACATTGTCGTTTAAAGTTATGATACAGTCAGTCTGAAGTGACATCTGATTTTTGTTTCATTTGTTGCTGTCATTAATGTGTGCACAAATATGGATGCAGGAGGCAAAAATGACCTACACTGACAACATTATGTAGGGACACAATTGTACGGCTTACAAGCGGTAATTTCACAAATGATTAGATGTATGCTGATAAATTGAGTAATTATTGCATCATATTCATTATTTATTTGATATTTTTGATTGACCCCCCTGCCACCAACTCACATTTATATTCAAGCTGTAGACAACATATACTGAACTATTACATCAGATATTTAGATGTATAGAGCAATAGCCTGAAGATGATTGTGGAAGCTTGTGTTGCTTTTATTTAGAAACCAAGACCATAGACTAAAATGTGAGTGATGAAGGATAGAATAAAAGCAAAGGCAATGTGGAAAGTCGGTGAGACCAAAAGGAGGAAGACAACTTGGAAACGATAAAGAAAAGGCAGACAGAGGAGCCAGGCATGGTTCAGTGGCAGGGAATTGGTAGTAAACATTTAGTGAGCCCGAGATGAGAAACGACGGGACTTTTGAACAGTCGACTGTCTTCTCTCTCCGTCTGAGCTGCCCGGTACCTTTTTAGGGAGTCATCTGCCAAATTGGATCAATAAGTAATTAACGCTTCGGCTCTTTGCCGGCAAGTTTTCTTCCCTTCGCCTCTGGATGTTGATCAGTGTCTGTGCGCTGCCCTGAACACAATGCTGCAGACGAGTACACTTGCTCACACACAGGAATACACACAGGAGCACAGTTTGAATGAAAGGGGTGAGAAAGACTCAGCCATGCACAAATTTACACACACTTCTTCGGCCTAAAGCACACTCATGGGGGTTTTGAGATCAGGCAAATGTGGTTATTGATCAGCTGTCGGGGAGAAGTCTCCCTCTTCCATCCAAATACACACTTGTTCGGTCTTGTCTGTCTCGGTTTAACAGCATACACACACAAACACACACAAACACACACACTGTTACACGCACACAAGCATATCAACCTGCAACCGCAGCTTCTTCTTCTGCTATCCGTTGTTCCTGTCACCTGGCTGCACATAAGTGAAGCTTTGTACAGACATTGCATGATAAGGTAGGTTGACATGTGTAAACCTCGTGTACAAGAAGTAAATAAAAAAAGATAAACATTGGCATCAGAAGCCAGTTGTATTGTTGCTTCCAAATCCCGTAGTTTTACACTAACCTACACACCTGTCTCACATGATGCCCCGTTGTTCAGTAATGCACACACATGCACACGCTGGGGAAGTATTATAATACCACGCTGAGGTGGATCCCTGATGACTAAATGATTTCTGAGTGTTGGAGGGAAAGATAACACGCATCAATCCATACAGACGATTTATGAATAAGGATTCAGTCCCAACATTAATCCTGTTGGCCAATTAGATGTATGGATGAATTATTGATAAGTGAACCTCATCAATAATTGCAGTGGTGCTGCTTTTGGGCCACAGTCCACAGAGAAGGAGGGAATTGGAGTTTTTACAAACACAGCCATCACAGGCTTGTATATTAATTATAGAAGAGGACCATGAGGCACACATGTACTTCCCTTCATGGATGAGGCAGGAGTATGTATGTAAACATGAAGGCAAAGGCACTTTCAAAATGTACTGACATGACTGATATGAAAGTCACAATGAACCCAGCTGGTCCTTTCACCTCACCGTCAGGTCACATTTCTGTCATCAGCTGAGGCAAAACTCTGTTTCACAGCATATTCTACTTCAGTTTTCTACTTGTGTCAATAGGAAGATTTATATTCTCATTCAAAAAGGCAATGAGTGCATTCATTTTTCAAATCTGTTCAGTAATCAGTCTGTGCTCCGTGTTTAAATTTTATTGACAACAAGCAAAAATGATTATTTTAATATTTCTTTCAACTTGTTGGGAGAGTACAAGAATTTTCAACGGTTTTAAGACACAACTCATGCGAGGGTGAAGAACCACCCCGACACAAGTTAAGGCTTCTAAAACACATGCATGGACTCTATTCTGGCACTCCCACACAATCATGAAGTAAAACCAGTCCAGCTCTTCTGACTCTCAGTTCTCCTTCTTCTCTGGACTGTTTTTATTTGTTTTCTTCTCCAAAAATGAGCCAACGGCTGAGTATTTTGTTTTGTGACAGGGGATGAAGACATGCTGTAATTAGTTTTGTTCTGAACAAGGGTAGTTTAATGCCTGTTTCATTAGCAATATTCGAGTCTTGCAGCCTGTTTACTCTTAGGCAACATGAGTCACCCAATGAATTCATTCTGCATGGTTTAAAAATCAGCGTGTTTACTAATCCCTAAGGGACATTAACCATGTCTTCATTGAGGGGATTTGTCACTTGTTGACTTGAATAATATCACATATAGTTCTATTCACACCTTCCAAATTTCTTTCTAAAAAAAATGCCTAACAAACTAAACAATGAGCAGTACCAAATTTCACACAATGTCACTATAAAACGGGATCCTGTTTTTTCACTTTCAATGGAGTTATGTTTTGTGTTTTGTTGGGGAGTGCTGCCTTCACCTTAGCTCTTATTTCAGATCTTCTTTTTATTTATTTTATTATTTTATTATTCTTTTTTTTTATTTAAACCCTTTCCATGCACTACATTCGACCAATGAGCAATTATCCCATGTATTCTGCCGATCATTGTTGAAGAACAACATCGATGAACCAAGCCGTCCCTGGGCACAGGCAGGAGAGGCAAATACTAGGGGCATCTGCAGGGGGCGTCAAGATCGGGGAGAAAAAAAAAAAATCACAATGTCCAAAAGACTGAATCCATCCAGCGCCCAGGGATGGAAAAAAAGTAAAGAACAGGAAGAAAGAGGTGAAAATACATACAGCACCGTCAACGTGATGAATTTTTTTGACTGTATCTCAACAATGACAATAACACCATGAAATAAAACTACTTTCCCCACTGTTTACTGGTGATTTAGTCAATTTCCATTTGTGTAAATACATAATTACAATATTCAGTGATTCAGTCATGATTTGTCCTGGTGGTGAATTTATCTGTGATTTTCTCCTTTGGTTGTTCTTTAGTTTGATGTTGTTATTGAAACTGAGTTCATGTTGAAGTTTCATTTTAAGTGACTGTTTATAGTTTTTTGGAGGGGGGGGTGGTTCACAAAGCAGTTGTGCTCAGGGCACAATTGAGATATTTTACACAATCTTGAATACGTAGTGTGTGCTGTGATGCAGGGGGGGAACCAGCTGAAAACAATGGCACCAAATTGGTCAGGACCGGCCCTGTTCCAACATTTTCTATTTTTCTGTACAGTTATCTATCAAGAACTGGGAACACTTGCGCATTTCTGATGTGCAAATGCATGACATCACCACCATTATGTCCATGATGTTGTTATTTTGGTAGTTTGTCTTTGCTTTTCTTCCAGAGAACTCAAGATGGGATGTGGACAGTAGATGTGCATCAATGTCCGTCGTGTGTTTGGTGATGTTATTCTTTCCTTTCTTCCTTAATCCGTCAGCCTGGGATCATACGATTGGCTGCATTGTCTGTACTTAAAGATCAAGCTCCATCTCAATTCTTTCACATAGCACAGGTCTAATAAGCATCATTTGTCTCTATAAAAGGTCACTCGATGTGTTTGGATGCCACACAGATGATTTTTTTTGGTTATCTTTTATTTTTTGTTGTCACTTTTTCTTTCCCGTTCAATATCTGGCTTTCACTTATGGAGAATGAGTCCGTTAAATGTCACTGGCACTCAGAAGTGATTATTGAACAGAGGACAGCAGGTGAGAAGTAAGATATTGGTGTAAGCAGCTGTCAACGGTAATGCTACTATATGTTACACACACACACAACCCACACACACACACAGACACACACACACACACAGTGGCAGAAGAATGAAAAAAAGAAAAAAAAAAAAACATTTAACATTTTAAATGTTTAACCAAGTTCTAGAAACTTTTTGCTGTGTTGATTAAAATGATCTGAACTTTTATTTTCACAATTATTTTACAAACGTAGACAGGTGTGATTGTGGTTGTGGTGGATTGAATTTAGACCTTTTATGTATATTTGTTTATTTTTATCAAACTAATGTTATTATGTTATTATGTGGTAAATTAGTGCAATAGAATCACTTTTTAAATAAGCAGGTACAACATAATGTATATATCACACTTTGTCATTCAGCTGAATGAGAAAGTGTCCAAACTTTTGACTGGTAGTGTATATAGATAGATCAGTAAACAAATAGAAGGTCAGGCATCGAGCGTTCGCCATGCAGAGCAGCAGAGGATGAAAAGTGTTTACGCCTTCCAGGGCTGACCAGCCCCTCATATACAAACAAGTTCTCTATATTACCACATTGTTGTCCCCAGATGTGTCAGTGAGAATCATTGTCACCTGAAGGAAAGTTAGGGATTAGTGAGGAAAAGCCACTCGCCTGCTGCCACTGAGTGTTGGATATGGGACCGAGAACGACTAAGAAATCCTTCAGTTTATCTGATAACATCTAAATGAATGGGCTTTGCATCTTCTCGTCACTTCACTGATATCTCGACACACACAGAAATCAATCTCCTAATCCACTTTTGTTTTGGCACCTGCCCTGCGGTATGTCAGAGTCTCCTTTCATTCACATTGCAGTCTTATCTATCATGCTGCTTTCATTTTCTTCACTTCCTTCCTGCTCTTGGTGTTTCTCAGAAACAGGTGGAGCAGAAATTTGGTTACTGACATGAGGTGAGATGTAATACAATAACGAAAAACATGCCCGCATATGCCTTAGGCTTTGTGATATTCACACACACATGCACACGCATACGCACACACACATACAGGAACATTCATAAACTTTTTTTTATGACTTATACCTGTGTATCTGGCTGTGACCAAGCTTCCATTAAAATGAAGGATTTTTTTTTTCTTCACGTTTAGGTCAAGGAAACATATTTTTGAAGTATATTTTGGTTGTTTTCTTTTAGAAACTCCCAAAGAGGAGATGTTTTGCTTCTCCTGTTACAAGAGTCACCATTTGAACCAGTTGAACCTAGACCATAGAGTTTTCCAAACTGTGGTAAATGCAATGCACTGCCCAAAAAAACATATAGTCAGTTAATGGTTAATTATTGAGTGAAAAGGGGGGAGACCCTCAGAGATGCAAGTGAAAAGCTGGCTAATGCTTTATGGCGCAATGACTTACTCTGGCTCAAGAGAAATGGTAAATGTTCTGTTCAGACGTTGGCCATGGCAGCCGGCACAATTATTATTATTTGCATACTTTTCTCTTTACTTATTTGTCAAACAATGCAATAGAACCTAAATGTCATCACTGCAACTTTGACCAATTTGTCATCTTTTAGGGGTGTTAGGGGAAGACAACATAAAAGAACGAGCACATGGATATGTGACTGGTCAGCAAAACATTGTATGTAGTTGATTGTAAACTTGTTGTTCTGATGTAATGATTTTATAACTGCATACGATGCTTTGTTTTAATTCAGTAAAAATTGCAGTCACTGGAAAACTTTCTCTTCTTCCCAGACAAATTCACTGGAATGAGGAGGAGAATGTCAGAGCCCAGACGTTTCCTGGATGTTTTGTGTATCCGCAGTGGTACTTCTTGAGGACCAGTACGATCATACCAACATACGTTACTGCAAAATTGTGTCGTTAAATTTTGTTGTACCTTAAATAAGCTCAATTTGTGTGGATTTGTAATTGTAACTGTTTTCAGCAGAGGAAGAAGGTTGGAGTTAAAGCCCCAATAACAATAAATGACAGATTGTAATAAACAATATTACAAGCACAAGAGTGTCAGTGTGTTTTGCTTCATGAGCATCATTTATTACCTCCTGGATATTGGTAGAGGTAAGTGAAGCTATACAGAGTGTCCTTTTTATTTGAGCTAGTGTGAAATAAGACACCCTGCACAGTGTTGAAGTAAGTATTAAAATAACACATATGACATTGTAAAATATGGATATGTAAACATTCAAAGACGGTGCCCAATAACAAATTTTGATATACATAACTGTGTATATTAAGTGATATGACATGTGCAGCAGTTTTACACCTTTATCCATTAATTCATTCATCAAATGGTTCTTAACTTTATTCATTTTTCATTTATGTCAAAAATGGCAAATCCCAGAAATTACCAATGTTCTTACCAAAAGCATGTCAGGTTAGTCAGGTAAGTCAACCTCTCCAAATGGCGTGTAGGTGTGAATGTGTGCCCAAGTCGGTCTGTCTTTCCATGATGGCCTTGCAATAAAGTGGCGACCTGTCCAGGTTGTACCTTGACACTCACCCACACCTCAGAATCGGCTCCAGCAAAACTGTGACCCATAACACGAGCAAGCGGTAGATGCCGAGTGCTGACTATAAATCGATGGTTATCAAATCCTATCATTTGTATTCATTCTGATTGTATGTGCAGTTGCTTTTGTTTTGCATTGATCACTGATTTATAATCGTGATACTCATTAATGTGTGACTTGCACAGATGTAAGAGGCTCACATGTGAACTCAATGCTTGTCATCCTATAGCTGTCACTCCAGATCAGCCTGATATATGGAGATAAAACAAAACACACACACACACACACACACACACACACAGAGTAAGGTCAAAAAACACAAATACATATAAAGTTAAAAATGGAATTCAAAGTGGATTTTGTGCTGTATGACTGAAAATGTCTTTCTCTTGCTTTGATTTTCTCTTCACGCCACATGCAGTCCACTTAGAGATGTATGTAGCAGGGTTAAATTGTTCAGGGCCGACTCCTTGTCGAGATTTCAGAACAGGGGATACGACTTAAAAATCAATTATGTGGCTCACTGGCAACTAGTGTGATTTAAGAACTACAGGTATGCACAGGCTGCAGATGCCCCATGGTCTTTTTCAGTGTCAGAAGCCTTCAATTTAGCTGGAGATAAAAGCATGTTGTTGTTTTTTTTAGGTTTTTTTTTTTTTTTTTTTTTCCAATATTG
>CAAKHB010002866.1:0-15687 GCA_901007665.1 Aeoliscus strigatus | reverse complement strand
CCCTCCCCCCCCCGGTTCAGCCTTTCTCCTTCTTTATGAAACCTGTTTATATAAGGTTAATAAGGTTATCTAAACAAAAGGATGCCCCTCTGCTTCTTTGGGTGTCTTGGAGAGGTGCTTTGAAAAATGTGTGGAAAGGATTAAGGTAAGACCCGGAGCCAGCACTAGCTCTTTCCATCTCTCTATACTCAACTCTTGAGACCCAAACACAGCCGAACTGATGCACATAGACACCCCCCAACACACGCACACACACACACCTCCTCCTCTGTATTCTACTTAGCAAAAGTCACTCAGTGAAACTCAAGTCACAAAACAAAACTTTGTGGCTAGCGACTGACGAATGTATTTGGGAGAGAATCACTCTGCCATATTATGTGTACCTGTCGAAGGTCAGGTAATCGTCACATTTTACACCTTTACACAGTCTTGTACGTTTATGTTTGTCATGCATTTGAGAGAATAATGCCAAACAAAATAATAGGTTTCTCTTAAAAAAAGTGCATCCATTTGCTACTGTTTATTCTCTCAAAACAAATAAATACACATGTCTAATGGGCTGGATTTTACACTAAATCCAGTGAGTCAGCTTTTTAATATCATAGAATATGTTCTATAATTCCCCGAACCTGACACACCCAGCTGAGGGAATATAGCAGTTTGCACCCCGAATAGTACCCTATGAAAAGTCTCATATGAGGATTTGTGGGAATGATCTATATGAGACGAGCCACTGACCTCTCTCGTAGATTTCTCAGCAGATGGGATAAATTAAATGTCTACATTCAGCTCATATACGATTTGACAAGTGGACACAAGATGAATGTGGCCAGTCATACACGGGCAACTTACGCGTTGCACTCAATATTCTTTACTGGGTTCAGTGTCAAATCTATATGTCTATATATATGTATTGGCATATTATGAAAGTCCTTCCAGTCTGAGAGATGTTTTCGTTGAGCATGTGTCCTCATTGCAAATTGTAATTTATATTAGTTACAGCTGCAGCCAATGCTTACGTACACAGAAATAACAGCAGATTCCGCCATCCCCATTGCAGTCAGGTCCCATCTACTATGTATGTGGTGTCATTACGTCACCATAACATGTTATATATCTAATCCAATGCCCTTGTTGTTTGGCTCATGTGGGCCCTCACGCATTAGGATTAGTGTGCACGAGAGTAGTAGAAGAACAGTAGAACTGGGGATAACCATTACTCTTTGGCTCTTTATTTCAAACTACCCGGACATAATGCCGGCAGATTACCATGAATTGAATGTAGAAGCTTTATAGATTTTGGATTTACTTTTTTGATACCATGTCCCCAAAGGTTTCGAGTTATGACATACAACCCCAGTAGGACCACCCCCCCACACACATACATTAAAAATTATGTTACTTTTCAATGATTAACAGTTGTTTTATCCGTCTTACATCATAACGTTCTACAACTTAAATGATGCGCCTGACCAACATGCTGAAATGGAGGAAACTGCCTGAAAGTGAGTGATTGACCTTGAGGCTAAAATTGACTGAATTTTACTTGTGCTATCATTGTCACCATATCTCCATACATCCTTGGACCTGTCACATTGAATCGCTGCCTGATGAGGACCAGTTGGGTTGAAACCTTGCCATTTTGGGGGCTGTTCATCTTGTGTGCAGGTATAAATTTTCCTTCCATCTCTCTGTGAAAGATCATGGTTTTGTCACCTCTGTCTGACACTCTGACACTCTGACACACACACACACACACACACACACACACACACACACACACACACATCAGCAAGAGACACTCCTCCATCTGATGGTGAAGTGAAGGGAATTTACAGCCTATTCATACACACACACTGGTGATAACGTGACAATAAAAAGGATCATGATTCTGTTTTCTTTGAGTTTGTGGGCAATGTTGTTAGAACAGATTCTACTCTTTCCCTCAGCCTTTGTTTGTATATCAGATGTAAAATATTCCAAACATCAATCGATATTGTAGTGGTAGTGAAATCACTGCCAAGTGTAATACTGGCAACCAGAATTACTGACTTAATGAAACTATATTTTGAATCGCTTTACAATAAATGCGGGTGTGTGTTAATGATCTACAACACTGAAAGGGCTGATTACTGCAAACGCAATTCAACAACCTGGCACCAGCACACACTGAGTCAAATCGCCTTTCACCTGCAACAAACGAGTGTAATCCAGAAAAAATGAGAACAGTGGCTGATCATGGGATTCTCTCTAGTCCCCCCCGTGTGCAAGGATTCTCAGGGATAAGCAGGACAGGAGAGGGGACGTTGAGGTTTAGTAAGTTGTGGGCAAAGCTTTAGTGTCTTTACTGCCAAACCCAGATAGACCTGGAATGTGGAAGGTTTCGGATTTTTGTTTGGGCTGAACTAATTGAGTCCCCTAAAGACCTTACTGCCCCAACTCCAGGACAGTGCTGGCACACTAACAAACACCTACGTATCACAACACATGCAAAATTTCAAACACACACATCCCTTTTGTCTCTTTGTGTGCCAAGCCTAATCCTGTTTTACCATTTGCTGAAAAAAAAACAGACTGAGAATCTCAGTCTGAATTCAGTTTTCAATTTCAGGGTGCTTTATTGGCAAAGCTCTGCCAGAAGGATGCCAGAGCAATTAAAAATAATCGGGTGCTTTTGAAGCAAAAGTAAAATAAAAAGACCTTATTTTATAGTATGGAAGAAATACTATCAACAATAAACATTGCAGTCACTTACTTAATTCTATTTAAAATAATTTGGTGGTCCCATTTTTTGCGAACTGTGACAGGCTAGGAAAGTGGTCAACCAAATTGTGTACACACATGAAGAAACAAATAGAAGGCAGCAATGCAAGACTGATCACAGTAAATGAGTTTCTCAGGAAATGACTGGGCCTCTTTGACTTCTTCAAAGCCCCCTTCCCCCCGTTCGACATGACACCTGAGTACAAAGTGTGTGTTTAGTCGGGAAAATATAATATATTAAAATGAGAAATTTGCAGGTGCAAGGCAGAGAAGTGAAAGTAGATGCTTTGTAATCGCACTGCGAGTCGGTGTTTGATGTTCTTCGCACTGAGCTCTGAGGTTAATTTTCAATTCTCTTTTAAACAGAATACAACAACGAATTACGGCGCATGGGTGAGTAGGCAGGGGTCAAAGTACGGAATGAAATACGTGGAGGCTTACAGGGAGAATACATTTATTTCTCATTTGTTTTGTCGTGCGCCCCTTGCATTTTTGCACAGCAAACCTCTGTCTTCTAGTGAAAACAACCTAAAAAAAAACTATACTGTTTTATGTATAGTTATTAGAGCATTTATTTTTTTTCAGCTGGTTCATTTGCTTGTCCATCAAGAGACAGATCCGCCTCAACAGAACAACTTGCTTCTACAACTATTGCTTCTACAGTTTATCTTCATTTACCAGCTCTGTATTTTAAATCGTTGCAGATGAAACACAGCGCTGAATTTATGGATTTAGGTAAATCAATATATTACAATTAAGGAGCAATATTGAGAAATAGCAATTTATGAAAATGTTACAAATATTAAAAAGATTTACCACGGATGATGAATTATTCTAATACCTGTTCAGAGTACAAAGTTATATGTGGTAAAGCTGTTATCCTACATCCTATCCCTTGTGTTCTCAATGGCCATTTACAACTCCCCAGTACAACTAATGATCAATGACTTCACTATTGTTGGGAAAGGATTGGGTAGAATTTAACATCAATTACTGTCGATAATGAAATTAAAAATCTGCAAGCATTTTGTGGTTGTTCATAATATTAGATGACTTTAAAATAAATACAGTTTAAGACTAAATGGATATTCTGTCATGGGCGCTGGATGTGAGTGTGGACGCACGGGTGGTGAAGAAACAACAGATTTATTTGATGAGGTGGGATGAAGGCAGATGAGGGAGAATCCAGTAGCTCGCGCCAGCAGGGAGCTGGGAGCAGACGATGGGGAATCCAGGGGATTGCAGAGAAAGAGCTAGGAGCAGACAACTGGGAATCCAAGGTAATCACACAGAGGGTCACAGGAAGGGAGATGCAGGTGCGGTACCAGGGAGGCAGCAAGCAACCGGTTTCCATCAAGCATATTGCACTCAAACAGTCAGCAACAATCCCGGGCAAACAGTAAACAGTATGATCTGGTGATGATTGGGAGATGAGCTGCAGGAGATGATGATGAGCCACAGGTGTGGGATTGGGCTCAGCTGCTGCGGCCTTCACCTGAGAAACGCCCGCTGGACGAGACACGGGGGGTGCTTACAAAACCATATGGTATATTAGCACTGGATACTGATTTGATCCAAAGTCAGTATGTAGTATGCAGTGTTTGAATGCACTCTAAATCTGCAGTATGTCACAAGTTCCCGGATGATAAACTGATTCTGGGAAAAATCCAGTGCTGCTCTGTACATTCAGACAAACTAATGTGGCAGCTAATTGTTAGATTCCATCTATGAAACCAACATGTATTGAACAGGAAGATTTCTATCAGTGATAAATCTCCAAACAGCCGCAGGCCAGTTCATAGGATCACTCTCCCCTCCAGGATGGCGACATATGTTGACCAGTGATCATGTCATCCCGGCTGTTAGCTGCTAGCTGCTAGCTGTTAGCTGTTAGCTGTTATCTGCTAGCTGTTAGCTGTTAGCTGCTAGCTGCTAGGTGTTAGTTTTGAGCTGCTCCCAGCCAGGGGCTTCCATCAGCGGCTCCAACAACGTCAGAGTAAATTTCCAAACAGATGTTATTTGGATAAACTGACCACATATTCGAAACCTAAAGTATTGCTTTCCCGCATGAATTATTTTAACTTCATAAATAGTCCAAATGATGGAAATTACATCATCTTTTAGCCTGCTTTGAAATTCTCTACAATTGCTGCTCGTTCATGCGAAATGCATTCAGGGATACCTGGCTATGTTGTGGCATACTGCTCCAACTGACACACTGAATCCACCATTCAGTATGTAGTATGCAGTATATACTGTGGTAGTATGCAGTATAGTAGTATGCAGTAGGTTGTTTCGAAAAGGCCCAAATCCCCCCACAAAAAAGTACACCACGCAAGTGTGCAGAATGTGGACATAACATGAACAGAATACCGTTCCGTGTGTGTGTGCCTGCATGCATGCGTTTTACGTGGTGTTAACCACTTGACATTTATGAAGCGTTTTCATTTAGTCAGATGACTGACGCAGACAGTTATCATGATGCGGCTTTGCCAGTTATCCGAGTAATATCATGTCTGTCTTGGATCAATAATTGCTTAATCCCTCAAAAGCACGCACGCACACAGATGTGCATACGCCAATAAGACTTTGATCCTCTTCAGTCAGTGGGTCACCAGTTTTTGAGCTCTGTCCAAATGCAAAACAAGAGGCAGAGAAAAAAAACTCAGAGGATACGTAGGAAATAATACAATATAACAAAACATGATTAAGAATGTATAATCTAGGGAGTCTAGACTCCACCATAAACATTTTTACCATGTTATGTTTTTATGATCTTAATGTCAGTCTGTCTGGTAGCAACTTCACATATAAACCACCTACCAGATCCTCGTGAATGTATTTGTCAGATACTGTTTGTCTGTTGGCCCAAGAAAGAGTACATTACATTTGGAATTTATAAAAACGCTGGGATACAAATCAGCCATGGAGATGAGCTTACACACCCACATAAATAAACCACAGGATTTTAATGTTTCACCTGCAGCGTAGTGTTTCATTCATTTTTCATTTGAGTCAGCTGATCCAGATGTACATGGTAAATACTTCAAAGTTCCCAATTGCCACTGCAGTTGAATATTGGTGGGAAAGCTTACACTTTATTCCTTCTGAAGTGTTCCTAATCTACAACAACTGTTCCTACCAACTGAATCCTACAGCAAATACAGAGGATTCCTTAATGAGTTTGAGAAGCCAAGGGAACTTGCATTCCATGACCTCCTCCAAGGCTAACACTGACAACGAGTACACACAAAAATAAAACAGCTCATTTGTATCGTAAGTGGTGCTCAGTCCTGATATTTTGTCAAATGAAGGTTCACTGCAGAGGACTAAATACTAAAAGCTGGTAAGAATACTTCTACACTGCAGGTGTGTGACTTAACCTAAAGTCTAATTCACAAACACAACAATCGAGACAAATGTCAGGAGAGAGGAACGCAGTTCCATGACCAAACGATGGTCAAATGCAGTACAGTTGGACATCAAGCATTGCTCACTTCATAATGACAGTTATTTTTCAAGAGTGACAATTAATATCTTCAGCAACACTGGGGGGAATGGAGATTAATTGGATAAATTGAAAGTAGTCAATTAAACTGAAAATTGTCAGTTACAGCACTGTAGAAAAAAACATTGAGGCAGCAGCAGAAAGGGCAGAAGGGGGTAAACAATAATTTCATTTCAGTAACTTCAAAATATTACTATTTTTGCTGAGGCATTAAAGACGTACTGGGTTTTGATAGCTTACTAGAAATTGAATTATGCAAATGATTTGTTGCAAAATTGTCCCCAACTCTGCCTTGCTGATTACTGTAATAAGGTTTTTAACATATTAATATTTTTTTTTCTGTCACATCCTATTTTTCGAATTTTCTCAGAGATGAAACACACGCACACACACAGTTGTTATAGGAAGAAGAAACCAGAGTGAAACTGAAAATTTAATTGCACATAAATGCAAATATGATTTTCTTGTTTCCATATCAAACCATGTCCTGGTGTTTACACCCCTTAATTATGATGTTTCATTAATTATACCAGGAATGTATTGGGTATTTACAAGGCTTCAAAGGCAGAAAGACAGAGAGAAAATAACTCGCTGGGAAACACTCCGATGTTGCCCAGTATCTTGTTGACTGTGTCCGTTGTCCACTGCTCTGACTCACATGAAGGAAAGACTCAAAATCATTTTATTTTGCCAATAATTTTAAGTTTATTCAGATTATTTATACATGATTGTTCATTTAAGAAACACAAATAAACCGAACCGTTATATATTAAAACGTTATATATACTGCATTTATTGGATAAAATAAAATAATTGAAATAATTCATCTTATCTATGACTGAGCTGGTTGGTATATTTCTTCAAAGAGCTGTGATATATTTGTGTGGAAATTGAAAATATGATCTTTATATGTATTTCCCATGGCTGGGCCTCACTTTACAGGTTTTACAACAGTTTCACCATGTATTATTGAAGACATTTTCACTTTTTTTTCCCAAAATACTAACTTGGAAACTGTGTGTGTGTTATTTTTGTGTTTTGTGTGTGTTTACATCCCAGATTCCTGCCTCCAACTGGTTACTAAGCTGAGGGTGACTTAGAGTGGTTGCCATGGAGTTTTGACATCATTTAATAAATAAAAATAGATGAGTCTGGGAAGTCAGTATGGGCTGGAGCTGCTGACGGGTTTTATGGGGGAAAAAATATGAACACCACTCCATCAAACCAACCACTTCCTGCTGACTCACACACGGACAGGCGAATGTACACACAGATGTCGACACGACAGCAGTGGAGATAAATTTATCAGCATGTGTTATCCTGCATGTCACGACAAGAAGCACACTGATGTCATCATCAAATACATCAGAAATGAATAACTTTTCAGCCAGTACTCTGGTAAATTGTTAAAGTCAGCGGTGCACTTCACTCAAAGCGTTAGTCACATCACACACTGGTTTGTGGTGCTATTTGCTCTACTGTCACTCTGTCAAGTGAAAAGATCTCAGACCTTTGGATACAGTACTGTTGTAGTTTCATTTGTCTCAGGTGTTTGTTTGACTCCACAAAGTGTTTTCCTTTCACTTCTGCCATTCCTAGCGTCAAAATCAAATGTGCGTCTTAAATCAAATGATGAACTCAAGCCCTTTCCTCTGTCACCTTCCCTCCTTCACTTAAGGTTTCACACCACTTATACGAATCCCTTTTTAGATTTCCTTTAATAATGCCAGCGTGCTAGGGAGTGGGTGGACATTTAATACCTCCCAACATTCCACTGCTGCTCTAAAGTTCATTACCTTATCTTTTTTTTTAACTTACATTTATTAATTTGTGACATCATGACTCCCAGTTGATCATTGCCAGAGTCTGTGCCCCCGACTAACGTCACAGGACAAGCTTCTAGGGAGGGAGAAGGAGGGGGAATCATGGCTTTGACAAGATTCATGTGTTACGTCCTTGTGCAGGATGCAAAAACACACTGCACACCAGAGTGATGCCTTCATATTTGAAAACTCCTTTCAAGAGAGAAGACTCAAAGAAGCTGGATTTAGCAAATTCAAAACACTAATTAATGTGAAAGGAAAACAGAAAGCTTGGTGGAGAGCATGTCCAATGAGAGCAGCTCAAGAAAACATGACAGTAGGCCTGTATTGTCCTGCAAGAAACATCTGAGGTGTTTCAAGGTGCAACAACACAGTTTATAAACGTGACATGAGTAGTGAGAATCTGCACTCTGGTGAAACCGGCTGAAGAGAACCATAGTGATGGTGCATGTGTCAGCTCTGCAGATTAAATGTTAAAATATTAAATATTGAGAGGGAATGTCAGATTCCCTTAGCTCCTCCTTTCAATCTTCACCAGATTTCAGTGAGAGGACCCTCAGGGGATGCTGGGCTTGGATGTGAAGGGGTGGGGATGAAAACAGCTTTCAGAGCAGAGAAACAAGCACAGGGTGGGGAAGTGTGTGTATGTGTTTGTGTGTGTGTGGGGGGGTAGGTACTGAAAATAAGATAATAAAGAAACATGCTTAAAAAGGACAGACAACGTGAGGACTGGAAGTGTGGCTGCCTGAAACCAGTGGGAGGTTCCAACAAGTTTATTGCCAGATTTTATTTAATTTTAATATCTGGTGTCTAGGGGTTGGAGGGAGAAGAGCAGGAAACAGAAAACGAGTCGCAAGGTGTATGTGAAGTGTCCCTGTTATAAACCACAGTTCATATTGTTCAGAGTGACATCTCCATACTGCAGCTACACCACGGAGCACATGACCGCTTCTACTTGACCTCCAACGAGAGACAAAAGAACAATTCCATTCAAGAGCTTGTCTTTGTTGTTTTATTCTGCACCCAAACAGTCCATATAGGGTGTCACTCAAAGGGAAAGACAATAGTCACTGATGAGGTACAGCTTTCCGTAGGAAAGACTGAGACCAGACACTTCAACCAGTCATGTCTGTGTCCTGTTTAACAGATCCTTTACCAACTGGAATCGTAAGATAAGGAACAGTCGCAAAACAGTTCCCCCTTTCTCCCATATGTCAGCGCATTTTGTAAGAAGAAGAAAAACAACTCCTTCGAAGGTGTGGTGAGACTTTGGGACAGGAGATAATACACACACCAAGTAAGAAACATGTAGTTTAACATTAATGAACGATTCAATTAACAAAAGTTTCTATCAAGATCATACAATTTCTATCACACTGTGCTTTGAAAAGATATTATTATACATACATTACACATCAGGACCATTTTGTTTTTATTGTCGTACAGTGCTATGACATGGATCCATACTGCTCACAATACATACTGTACATCCTATGAGAGATGTACATGTACCTTTGTAATTTCAAACTTTATTTGAGAAGTTAAACCTTTTCTTTTGTCATGTTTTCATGCTGCGGAGGCCTTGTATTTATTTATTTTTTTATTTGTATTTTCCTCAAGACACAATCTCGGGCTGGACATAGGAAAGCAATCTCTCAGCTAAGTGATTTGTGAAAAGTGTCACATTCTCACCTGGCAGTAATTGCCTGCTGGTGTCGCTCAGCTGTGGTGATACGAGCTTGTGTGGAGAGGCAGGATTTGGCAGGTGGAATACGACCATTTCGAGAGATGTTTTGTTAAGATAGAATGGAGAAATTGAGATTCACATTTTAAACGTCTTTGTACTAGTGCTGTCAGTCGATTAAAAATCAAATTAAATCAAATCAAATTAATTACAAGATTTTGTAATTAATTAATCGCATTTTAATGTCAAATCTGCTAAAGGTCTCCTGATAAAGAATTTGAATTCTAGGATATTAAAAAAACTGTAGTGCAAATCTAATCAATTGAATACAGTAAGAAGAGAAGGCTTGAAATCCATTTTTTTTATCGGTGAACTGTGCTTCATAAATGAAATCCAAAAGTAAAGGTCAAGCACATCCACAAACCAGTTAGGCCCGGTGCATTATTCAAAAATGTAATACAAATACAGCAATACAGTTAAATAAATACAATTCTGAAATTGGCCTGCAATCAGCAGCAACCCACTTTGCGATTGTATTTGTCAATTTTTCTGTTGTGGATTTGCTCATTCGTTTCCCAAATTCAGCTAGCATGGGTTGGTGGAGCGAGCTCCCGGTAGCCGCACTCGCAACGGAGGAACTTGCATGAACATGTTTCGCATTTAAATGGTACGTCAGGCTGGAGTTGCTCCGGTGGTAAGAGAACTCCTTTTTGCAAAAACTACAAATCACAGCGTTTTTATTTATCGTCCTGTCTCTGTTCTTTTGGTAAATAAACTTGCCGTTCAGTGGCCCGACTGAAGACACACTTGCCTCATCCTCCTGAGTCTTGTCCATGTCTGTTATTATTGCCCACTGCCTTGTTAATTTGCCGGCGCAGGTGACGTAGCACGGCCGAAAAGACTACGGGTCCTTCAATGGGCCAAAAGTCAAATGCGCAATCATTGGCTCGCCACCGTTGATACTCATAATTAATTGCGTTACATTTTTTTGTAAATTGCGGCGTAATTAATTAATCGAATTAACGTGTTAAAATGACAGCACTACTTTGTACAAGTACAAAATCTAAGTATAATGTATTATGCCTATATTATGAATATTTTCCTGTATTTATGTTTGTCATTATGTATAATTATATATTATAATGCATATTGCATTTGTAACAGCACACAACAAGAACCTACTTCCTCAAAGATGTTTTTTTTCCCTCCCGCCGTGCTACACTTTTTTTACATTTTCAGTATTGATAATGATGTATCTGCTCTGTGTTTCGCTGAACATGAACTAAAAGACACCTACACTTGAGGCTTATAGAAAATTCTGCCTTCAAGTATATGAACTTGAATGTGAAAATATGTTCATATCTCAGAAACAGAAAAGTATATTTGTTCTTTGGACATGAACTGAACGGCTGGTCCTTTTACAAAACATGGATGTCAATGTCAGAGGAACGGTTTTCATCTGGGAACACCAATTTTTATGTTTCAATACACATTTTGAGGGATTGTTTCATCTGACTTTGACCGTTTGTGTGCCCTATCAACTGATAGTCAGGGATCAAACCACCCTGTGTTTACTTAAGTTTGCATCTACACAAACAACTTTGTGAAAGACCCGCTGATTCTCTCATAAACTCACAGCCTTGACTGTGGACAAAACCAACAAGCAGTTTGAACTCCACAACCACGTAAATAAGGACACCACTTCCCCCACCACTCCAAGTCGTGTTGGCATAAAGGAGATGATTTCATGCAAACCATATTTAATATTTCACTCAGGTTTTACACTTTGTAGTAGGAAAGACCATTCATGAGACCAAACAAACGTACTAGTCCTACTACTCCTTTATCAACCATGAGATAAGGAATAATGTAAAATTTTTCCTCCACAGTAGATTCTCCTTTAAAGGTGTATTTTTTTCCTGCACAGTTGATGCTTTCCTTACAAGAATTGACTACATGAAAAATTACACCAGACATGCAGCAGGCTACAGGTATAATTAATGGATGTACATGCCACCAAGCGCTAAATGTGTTAACATCACACCCTCAGGCTGACCTTCACTAACATACCTCATTCACCTCATATATATTTTTTTTAAAAATGCATCAGTGCAAATCAGAGTAGTATTTGTGACAGCAAGCATGTGTTTGGATACATTTGAGCCATGAGGTAAATCAGAATTACAAGCAAAACACACATTTGCATGATAAAATGAATGAATGAAATGAAATGAATGGAAATTAATGAATGTGATATTTCCTATGCCTCAGAGAAAAGAGAATCTACTACACAGCTGCACTTGGCATGCCAGAGAAAAAGGTTTGGAGAAAAAAAAACAAAAAAAAAACAAGTAGACTTGTGACGAGACCATTATGTGTAAACCAGTCTCTATGCAGCTGGGCTAGAAATGAATGAACACAACAGTAACATGTCCGATAGGTGAACCTGTGTGTGGAGGGTGCGACTGTGCACTTGGTGTCATCAGTTCATTGACATCGGCCACGCAGCTCAAGTGGAAAAAAGAATCACACATGAATGTGTGCTGGGAAACAGGTCTCCGAACTGTGTCAGCACTTGCAGCACTCTCTGACACAGAATGCTGTGGAAATAGTGTGGATAAAAAAAAGGTGAAGGATGAGAAGAAGGAAAAAAAAGATTGGAGTTTGGGTGGGAGGAGGTTTTTCATCGCAGACTCAGAGAGATTGATGTGTGAAAATTGAAAGCCGGCAACTTGTTATATTTTTATTTCTCTCTAAACTCAATACTTGTGGTGCAGGAAATGTTTTTAGCTATGCTGGCAACATACTGACCATGATATAGTAGTATAGTGTGAACTGCCATGACATTTGGTACAGTTATCTGGGCTAGAGGGTGGACTATTGAGACTTTGGTGCTCCTGTAACTTTTCTTCAAGCTCCACATTAAAGTTTACTTTTAATTTTTCCTGTGCTTTCTGGGCACTGGGAAAATATCAGACCAGAGGCAAGTCCAGGTCATAATCCAGGCAGAACTGAAACGTTGAAGTGGTCCGTTGCGCCCTGGCACCTGCAATAAGTTGCAGGGGATTTTACCTGTTCAGTTGCTGATAATGGTTACAGAGTGATGGTTACTTGGTGATTATCTAACAAAATCACCAAGAGAAATGTCAGAGCACGTTTTGTGGAAGTTCGTCGGCAAGAAAAGTTGAATTCTCTTGTGTGATTGTTGTGCTGTTCCGCTTCATGGCACATCGCATGGATGCACATAGCTCGTTCCAAGTTGTTGCGCCTGGAATCTTTGGTCTGAACTGTCTTTAGAGGGCTGTCCACAGGAAAAAACAATAACTGAAGATAACTGCTAGATCAGTTTTGGAACACAGTGGTAATGCTGTGAGGAAAAGAGAGAAAGAGTAACTTATAATATGTTAAAGACGTTTCCATTTTGCCATCTTCCTGAGCAGAACAAATAGTTCTGCTTCACTGCCATGTCAGACACAGCTGAAGCATGTAGCCCACAACTTTATCGTTCACTAATGTATTGTAATGTAAACACATCAGTTGTCTCAATAGTTATTGCTTCCGAAGAACTGAAAGGTTTTTTTGTACTCAAATCTCTGGTTTACTGCATTTTGTCTGACTTACATCCTCCGTTGTCCCCGTCTACCATGTTATTACTCTCTTTTGTAAATAGTTTATGAATGTGGCTGCCAGACTGTAAGAATCCAAGTCTGAAATATTGCTGCTATATCTCGGTGCATTTTCCCCTTATGATGATACTCTCTTATTAACTTTCCCCCTTATTCTCTTTCCATCTGCACACCTTTTGCTCCCATTTGCTTGCACCTGCTCCTGTTTCTCTCTTTTCCACGTTTCAACTTGTTTTTTGTTTACTCGGAAGCAATTCCAAGCTGCCAGAGGGAAGAAAATGTTTGGAGCCAAATTTGCAGTGGGTGTATTTGTCTCTTTGGTGATGATTGTAATCTTTTCTAATGTGTTGCTCATTAGAACACCACATGGATCTTTATATAGGAAAAAAAACCATCTGCTGCTGTAACACTGAGCAACTAAAGCACTATTCCACGTCAATGTCAGATTTGTTGTGTCATGAGTTCTCATGACAGTTTGCATGTGATGTGATAACAACAAGAAACACAGTTTGAACACTTGAACTGCGTTTTAAATCGTGGTTCTAATAGAACAAACGTTTTCTGTGTTGTCAAGTAAAATACAGAAAATAGGGGTTCATCTTTACAGATAATACAGTTCTTACTGATAGCGAGGTTTGGGGAACATTCAGACAAAGATCAGGAAGGGATTAGATTAGACAGAATGGCAGGTGTAGCAACACTCTAAACTATATAATGAAATAAAGTAGTGAAAGTTTTCATTTCCACTAAAATGTTTCCAGCCTGTTTTCTGGTGTTCTGTATTTTTTCAGTCAACTAAATTTATTTTCATATGTGTAGTAATATTCAATATACAGGATCTGTGACAAGGTCAAATCAGTTTCATAAAATGTGTTATTGTGTGCATCTATACTTTGCAAGAGGCAAAAAATAGGACTGACTAGCACTGTGTGTGTGTGTGTGTGTGTGTGTGTGTGTGTGTGTGTGTGTGTGTGTGTGTTTGTAGACATTTGTTTCCCCGCTGCTCTTAAACTGAATGACAGCATGAGGGCAAAAGGGTTAGTGCTGTCTTCAGTAAATTACTCTCTTCCGAGTTCCTGGGGTCCCCCTTCTCTCTTTCTGTGGGTGTGTGTGACGAACAGACACTAAACAGTAATAGCCCTCAAGGTTAATTGACCACTAGCAGAGGACTTGTTCCTCCAAATAGGCATTCAAGGTTGGGGTCTCCCTCCCACTCTCTCCCCTGACCTACACAAGACATCATTATCAGCTCTCTGTGTTGATCTCTCCTGCTTTCTGGCCTCCTCTGCACTGAACACATAGACTGTCACCACGTTTGCAGATGTCCACGCTCATTTCCAAACCCAAACGGTACCCCTCTGTTGTGGTTGTGTGTTAATATAGCTTGACTGACAAGTATAGGCATCAGACACCTACCCCCAAACCCTAAAGGCCTAGTCATACTGCTTATCACATCATCTGGGCAGAACTTTTTTCTCGTGGTGTTAGCACTATTGTCTGATTGGTCAGAAAGCCTGACGCCGAGACACTTTTCCGATATGGTTATCGTCGTCTCTAGTCGAATCGCTTCGATTCGATCATTTGGACTGTTTATAGGTTATTTCATGAAGTTTTGAAAATGATTCAGAATATGTGGTCAGTTTATCCAAATATTGGAGATGAGAAGAGCCACTGATGAAGCAGTTAGCCAGGAGCAGATAGCAGCTAACAGCTAGCAGCTAGCAGCTAACAGCTAACAGCTAACAGCTAGCAGCTGGGAATACCAACATGATTGCCGGTCAAGTTTGTCGTCATCCCGGGGGAGAGAGTGATCCAATGAACTGACCTGCAGCGTTTTGGGGAATTAACGCTGGCTGATAGAAAACCAGTGACGTGCGGTCAGGGGAGGCAGGTGAGGCAGTGCCTCACCTGTCATCATGACAAAAAAAAGAAAAAAGAAAGTGTACATGAATAAATATTAATATTTTCCACTGATCTGTGTTAAAAGTGCATCTGCAGTATGACTACACATTTCTGACATTTTATTGAGTAAAAATTGCCGTATTTGAGTTTTTCCGATCAAATCCAGGGCAGAAACCCCGGGTGTGGCACCGGCGAACTGTGCCTCACGTCTGACTCCATGATCCAGTACAAACTGGGTTGCATGCCGCGTGCCCGTCTCTGTTCCTCAGCATATCGCCAATATGAACTTTACAGAAATATTTGTAATACACCATGACTTTCTGCAGACTGTGTTATGTCTTTTATGTATTTGTGAGAGAATTATTCCTGCGGATCGACACA
>CAAKHB010002863.1:0-12898 GCA_901007665.1 Aeoliscus strigatus | reverse complement strand
CTGATTTTCTCTGGCTCTTTTTCACTGTACAGTAAGCAGCATCAGAACTTAGTAAAGTTTCTTCCCCTTCACAGATCATCAGCAGTGAGCTGTTCATATACGTCAGACTGAGCCTGAGACTTCATGTTCCAACAGATGAGTGGAGACCACTGTGTTGATTTCATTAAAGCCAGTCATCCTTGTTCCTCTCTTACCCGTTCTCTTCTTCTTTCTTTGCTTCGCCCAGTTCATTCAGCAGTTTCTGGTGCTCTTCATGGACAGACAGCACACTGTGGAGGATAAACACTGAGGCAATAAGAGAGTGTGCATGGTCCTAAACTAGTTCTCCACTGTGTCGTACGGTGTGATTTCCATCATTTATGTTCACCATGTGCAATAGAGTGAGACTTTCTTACTGTAACCAACAGTCTGACCTCTGGATGGAGTTGCTGTAGTCCTCGACGTATTGAAGACCCCTCTGGGAGAAGAGGATCTTGGTGTGTGGAGCGAGAGGAGCTGCCAGGGCCCGAGTCACACACTCCTGCACCGCTGTCGCTGAGGCCCAGGGGTCGCCGGACACTTCCAACTCAAACAGGTTGAGGTGCAGCTTGTCATTATCCTGACAAAGAGAAGAAGCATTCCAGCTGTAATTGAGTTATTCACTCACTGTCACTCACTCACAAGTCACTAGGTTGAGTAATCTAATGTGTTTGGTGATCTGTTACCAGACATGATGTATGGGATCAACTCCACCGGCTCACCGGACTGATTTCCAGCGCCTCCTGTAAGACGCGTCGAGCTCTGCTCGGGTTCCTGCCCAGCTTCAGCAGCAGACGAGCCAGCTTAATGGAGTAGAACGCATGCATTGTGGGCTTCTCTTTGGATTCCATCACCGCCTGCAGCAGCAAGGCTTCTGATTGGTCTAGCTGGCCTGCCCGTCTTTCCAATGCTGCCCTGCGGAGACGAACCACTGCCAACCCCGGCAAACCTTTCTCCAGTGCCTCTAGCACTCGTCGAGCCTCCGTTAAGTCACCTGACAGAGAGCATGACATGTAAATATGGAGGCTAGAAAATATATCCACATCTTTCAGTGTCTTTTGTTTGTCCTATGTCTAATCAGTCACAATTGACATTACAAGCAAATGAGTGGACATGCTACCAAGGGCCATTCCAGTTCATCCTGAAATAAGGAAAACTGCAGAATTGTCCTTGTTTCAGAGTCACTGAATTCAAACATATGAAACACTCAAGACATTTGGTGTGATTTCTGTCAGTTTACATGGAAATAGAGCTGAAAAATCAGCAGTATTCCTTCACTTCAGGATGAACTAACTCAGGGTTTTCACTCAACCTGCTTTCTGGAACTGGCCCCAGATGTTTCCGCAGCCAGTTGGGGTATGTTTACCATGCCTCTCCTCAAAGGTTGCCCACTGCATGTGGATGTTTGGCTTGTACTTCAGATGGATCTCACAGGCTCGCCTGTAAACGGCTCGAGCATCGTCCACACTCTGCGGCTCCAGGTACTGAATGTACTGAACAGCACACGCACATGTCAGGCAGCGATCACATTTCCAACAAACATGACAGGACCCCTTCATTATCTAATCTGACCCATGTCTGACGAGGAGACACACATCAAGGTGTAAACACACAGATAATATTCTTACCCTGGTCCAGTACTCCTCATACAGCGCACAGGCTATCAGACAGCGCTCAAAGAGTATGCGAACCCTGTGGTTGTCACGGGTTACTGAAGCTTCCTCTGAACCTTCCTTAGGTTGAGCAGTATCCTCTGAGCCCTCCTCTGTAGCTGCCCTCTGTGAATCTACCCAGAGACAACAACAAAAGGAATCCTTAAGACCCAACATTAATAAAACCCCTGAGACAAACAAACAAACAAACAAACAAACAACAGTTTTAGTATGGAGTCACCTTGGCTGGTGTCCTTCTTCACCTGAGCGATCTCCCAGTCCAGATAAGAGTGCCACGCATGCAGCTGGATGCGGTCGAGTGGCTTCACATGAAAGTAGGGTCGTTTGATCTATAGGCCAAGAGATTTTGACATTAGTTTCATATGTGCAACAACACAAAAAGAGACTAGGTGAATAAAGGCAGAGAGAAAAGACAACGCCACAGATGAGCAGAAAGACAAGTTCTGACTCACAGCATCTTCAAAGGGCCATCTCTTGCGGACTTCCTCCTCATTGAGCTTGTAAACTTTGTCCCTGTGAACCAACACCTGTTCTCTGATCCTCTGCATCAGTTCCTCCTACAAGGAAGAATGATTACATCACAACTTTAAATCACATTCATGTTTAGGATGAGACACCTTGCATATGTGTCACACTAGTTTTATGGTCAATGTTCCTCACCGTGTCTTGGCCCTCAGGTGTAGCGGGCTCTTCCTCCCCAGGTGGCCGTTCCTCCTTCACCTCCTGGGCTTGTTCAATACGCTCTGCCTTCTGACTTTTACGGCACATTGTCCTCAGCTCCTCGTACTCCCCCAAGGAAAGCACCTCTTTGGGTTTGTGGCTGCTCAGGTGGGTCTTGAACCTGAGTAGCACATAAATTAAGCATTAACTTAAGAAATGCTGCAATATTCAATATGAGCACCCACACCACACTGTGTTATGACACATCATTGTGCCATATAGATTTTTGACAGATATTTGGTCTTCTTACTTTTCATAGTGTGTGTTGTAGAGCTGGGTGGGCACTTTAAGTACTCTGTCCAGTACCGCTGTCACGTGCCTCATGTTCCCCTGCTCCTTCTCCCACTCAATATACAGGTCCCAAAGTCTGTCTGAATGAAAGTCCAAACCCGCTGCTGCAACTGCGTCCTCAAATACACTGAAAGTTGAGGTTGGATTCAGCATGGTAAATGAGGAAGGAGTCTTACTATCGTGAATGTGCATATGCTTGTCTGTGTGTACCTGCGAATACGTTTCTGTGAGTCGTGCAAGTTCATGTCCAGGGTTCCCAGTAATAGATTAATATAGTGGATCCAAAGATCAACACTGAGGGGGATTGACTCCAGACCCTGAATACACACCTAACAGAGTGAAAAGACACACAAACATACATTTTGGTCATGAATAACACATGAATGATATAATTGAGGGAATTTGTGAAACAGAATCTTTTTACCTCCACTGCTTTGCTGTTATGACCACCACGGCGTTCTAAGTCAGCAAATTTTTTCCAATAGCCATAGCAGAGCGGGTATCGGGCCAGGAAGGCCAGCAGTGCTCTGCGGGATGCTGCGATGTGACTCTAAGGAGGGGAAAAAAAAACAAAACAATAAGATGCCGCAACAAGCTCTGAAATCAGTGCTTTAAAATTTGAAGCAGCATTAACAGCTCATGTATTATCAGTGACAGAAAACCTCATGTGTCTTTATTGTCTATCTGAACACTGTTGGTTCTGTTCTGTGTTCTTTGTCAGAATAACAAGCACAGACCTCCTGCTCGCAGTATTGCAACAGATCGGTCCAGCTGGTAAAGTCTTGAGGAGTTTCATGTGCAGCCTTCCACAGGTGCTCAAATTCTGCAGGCAGTTCCTCATCTTCTGTGGCTGGAGGTAAACAGAAACCGTCAGGGTCGGGGTCCATGGGGGTCTCAATGGCCATGGCCGCCCTGTCATTCCCTTCTGACACATCAGACGCTGCCATTAGGGGCAGTGAGGGGACATCGGCAGCATCCATGTCTAAACAGAGAGCAGATGTAAATAATAACTGGGCAAAAACATCACTGAAGGCATTAAACTATGTAACTTCATATCGTTTAAATAAATATAAATAATGGGGGGACTGTTTAACAGACAGATATTTTCTTCAACCAGTCTTTATAATTATTATCACAAAATATTGACTGAAGACAATTGCTGAATTAAATGGTGTAATAACCCTTGTAACTTCACCCAGCTCTCACGCTATTATAAATTACAAGCCTCTCCCGTTAAATACGAGCAATAACATTCTGCACAAACACACTCATCTGGTATAAACTGACTCATACAATAAACAGCAAGAGTCACGTTTAAATAAGTGCTACTGAACCAGCTGTGCAGCTACAACTGTCAGTAAGACACTGACGCAGATTTCAAGTTTTTATTCTTCGCATGCAAGTGAGGTTTCATTCATTACAAGTTACGACCAGACTGTCATTTACTGGCTCCAGTGAGTTTCTTTTTTTTTGTGATTTTACCGTAGGTGATCTGAGCGCAAAGGCATGTGGTCCTCGGAGTGAAACGCCAGCCAGTGAGTTATTTAAAGTTCGGTGAGTTATTGTGGCTCACGGTGCAGTGGAACTCACGTTAGCCTAGCCTAGCTTGTCATGCCTGCCCTCAAACCGGCGCACGGTGTGTTTATACCAAAAGCTGCAGGCGAATAATCCCCCAAACATATCTGAGAGACGGCCATGAACTCCAGTTTGAAAATCCTCTCGACTTCTCCAAACTACCTGAAGGTTCTTCGAGCTCCCCGTTGTCGCTCATCTCCTCACAGCCTTCGGCCGCCATAATAGTACATGTTTCGCTGACGTCATCAGTGCGACGCAACATTACACTCGAGCTTTCCCCGTACACATGCTGTCATACAATTACCCACTTAATCACATCTTGATATTCACTGAGAGTTTGACACAGTTGGCTGTTCTCGCAGCTCATCGGCAAAATTAAAACACAAAAGCACTTTCGTCAACACACCCTTAATAGCGTCAGCGGTGTCGCATATTTACAACGTAACGCATCAGCAAATCTGTGGACTATCCACGGTGACTGTAGTTGGAAAATGTGTAGTAGTAAGTATAGTTGGCTTGTTTTTTAAAGTAGTACATTCTTAAATTTAGCTGTCGATACTTGTTTGCTTCCAAATAAAAAGGTTTTCATAGAGTGGGTATACATATGTGGTAGCTAATATTGCCACCGTGTAACTTTTGGGCAATTAGAATATAGAATTATGGGATAACTGATAACGACTGAAGTTAATGAGTGCAATCATAGAATAATTACAATCTCTTTTCACGTCACTCAGACCGCCACCGTTGTCTTTAATGATGCCCCCATCTCCCTATGGCATCCATTGCCCATGTACTGTTCTGCCACTGACCCCCTGGAACAGAAGCCCCATGTTCTTCCATGGCCTCTGTGCCTACAGATATGCTTTTGTCACCTGAAATTTTACATTTACAGTGTACATGCAGATCTTCCAGGAGAAACATTGAAATTTTAAATACGTCACAATGGAGCAAACATGTCAAAATGACAATGTATACAGGAATAATTCAACTAAACGCAGGGACTCTTCTTACATTTGGTCTCTTTTATTTTCACTTGGTCTCTTTTAGAAATACATCTGGCATGTTGGACAGCTGAAGCCTGCTCTTTTACCTCCACTTTCACCAGTTCAAGCGAACCACAACAAAATTGCGTCAATGATAAAAACAATCAAGGTGATGTCTCAGAGAATCGACAGGACACAATCCAGCTTCTCCAGATGATCACTTGAATATTTATACCTTCTCAAATGGCATTTATGATTGATATTATTGAAGGATACCTGCAAGTGCAACACAGCTTCATTTTATTTTCAATAACAGTGGAATTTCTGAACTGACGGTATCTAACACATGAAAGTAATCAACTGGTAAGTTCTCACGCCTCTTCAAGTGCAATAAAATTAATCTAGTAAACAACAATGGAAAAACAACTTGTTAAAACAATGAAAACATGTCAACGGGATGATCCACTCAGGTAAGCGATTTGATCCTCTGAAGGGCTCCTAATGACAGAATTAACAGAACAGCTCTGAGCTGCGACTGAAATCAGTCATTTCTTAACTACAGAGCAATTTAGACGAGGGTTCATTTAATCCTGTGACAGAAAGTTAACATAATGAAACGTTATCTTTAGCTAGATATTAGCTTGTTGACAATTCCCTATATATTGAAGCAAAAAAGCCTGTGTTCTTCACCAATTCAAGATTAGCTTGGGGAATTCATTTCCAATGAGTCAGCAAAAGGGAATCATCAGTAGGTGGAACAAGTGCTTTGAATGCAAACCCTCATTTTGATTGACCAAGTCCTCACAGTGCTCTTTGCTCTAAGGCAGACATGACTGACAATTAAGAAGAAAACATGCCCTTATATCCTTGGACTAATTAGCCACCTGAAAGATGTGGGAAACAATTATTCCTAGAAGTACTTCGTAGTTTTACACACTGTGGCTGAACAAAAGAGGGACCTCGCAGAGATGTTGTATGGCTCAGATTGACTATGTATGACTGTGTAGACATATCCTTAACCTTCCATGGTGGAGTATCCCGTTGTCTTGCTTTACATTGTCGTCAGTATCAGCGCCATTTGTCTGTTCCGACCTCCTGTTCAGTCACTTTCTCCTCTGGCTCCTTTTCTGGTGGTTACAGCAGCGCAACGGTCCAGTTCACCCCTGCATTCATGCCGGGCTTACGCAGCGTCAAAACCGACAAGGAGGCATCAAACTCAAAGTCGAGCAGGCTCTGTTGTCCATCTGCAAAAAGACGTTAATATGACAAATCAGCTGTGATTGAGACAGAAGAATTCAATCTATTTGAAATGAGTCATCATTGATGCAGCTTTTAATAAGGAGTACAAACTCACCAGCAGTTTTAAGGGAAACCTTGCTGGGCTTACTGGCCCCCAGGAGGACAATGCGCTCTATCCAAGAGCTGGTAGAAAACTGTGCTTCTGGAGCAAGATTACTGCAGATGAAGAGGAAGCAGACATTTTCAGCTTTACTTCACGCACACAATGACACAACAGCAGATTTGAGGCTAATAGCTGCAAATATCTGCTGATACTATCCTGCATTTTACCCATCTTCAATTATTTTAGAACTCGATTTGAGGTAGTATTTTACATAGGTTATACAGGTTTACACTAAACTCAAACCCACATAGAGGAGAGGATGTTTTTGGCAAAGGACAGCCTCCTGTGAATAAACTCCTTCTTCTCAAAGTTGAACGTGTGGCCGTCATCTATGTAGAGCTCGCCCTCTGCAGTTCTCTGTGGAAAGAGCAGACCAGGAGTGTGACAACACTGCTTGTGTGTAGAAACATCAGTGGATGCCACTTGTGCTTGATTACCTGAGGGTTAAGAGCCACATATAAAGTGTAGGGGTCATGCTCCATGCAGGTGGAGGACCTGCGAACTCGAAGCTTCCTGGGAATAATGGAGCCACCGCGTTGAAAGACTGGGATCTGAGGAGAAGGATGAACAAGTTTATGTCGCCAAGTAATAACGTGGTTTTGGAATAAAGTTGGGTGCAGTCTTACAGAACTCATGGTGACAGGAATGTAAAGGTTCTGGGCTCCATTGTGCTTCTGGAAGGTGTGGACGTCATACCAGACCTGACGGTCACAAACACACACACTGATTAGGAATGAAACACTGATGGGAAAAGACTTAGAAACGACTACATGCATAAATATTTGTGTTACCAATATGCTGTCACCTCATTTGCGTTGTATACCTAAACAGTATATTTACATTTATTACTGTCAGATGCCATTTCGATTTGAAGTTAAAAACAGTTCCATGGGAATATTTGTGCGTATCCCTGAGTTAACCCAAAAAATTCTAATTAACAACTTTCAAAGCACACAGATAAAAAGTGCATGCAAAACAAAGGTGCAAGTATACTGACATGGACAATGTCAATGACATTGTCATATGACTATACATGTAGAAGCTAGGTTAAGAGGGTTACTTTACTTTTATTAGTAATAGGACATTTCTAAATCTACTTTTTGGACTTAAAACGGACTTTAAAAAAAATTGACTTTTTGGACGTAAAATCTGGACACTGCTGCAGCTGGACATGTCTCATGTGATTGACTCAAAGTCTAAACACCAGTTCAGGGATTAAAAGGCAAACAGAACTATGTGTAACCTCATCTTTTCCAGGCAGGTAGGCGGTGACTCCTCTGGCTCCCTCTTCAGTCACTGGGTGAACCAACAAGTCTCTACCTGCACCGAGGAAATGAAAATCAACGGAGCTGCTTCTCTGCTGTGAAGTCAGATTGATGTTTATGGACGCAGTCAGACTATGAGAAGGGAAACCGTCTCACCAATTAAGAATTCATCCTCCAGAGCGAACGTAGCAGGATCCTGAGGATACTCAACCCACAGGGGTCTGAAAAGGCAAAGGAGCAAAAGCTGGATAACCTCCAAGAACTTATTTCAGTAGAACTTTAAAAAATGATTGTATTAACTTTAGCTGAAAGAAAATATTGATAACTGGAATTTTTATTTTACATTGTAAGAAAATTTGAAATGACATTTTTGTCAAAACAAATTTAAATCATACAACTGACATACAGTCACATATAACAATATCCAGAGAAAGGATGATCTATCTGAAGTGTCTTCACCTCATGACAGGCTCTCCAGTTTGGTGTGTGTTGTAGAACTGCTGGTACCAGTAGGGGAGGAGGGTGTAGCGCTGACGTACGGCTTCACGGATGAGTGCGGTGTTTTCTGGACCAAATAGCCAGGGCTCACGGCGAGGTGTATCCAGGTGGGCGTGTGCCCTAAAGAAAGGCTGATACGCCCCCGTCTGATACCATCGGACCAGCAGCTCAGAGCTTGGAGCCTTAAAGAAGCCGCCAACATCCGCTGTAATACACACGAGCCAAGTGTTAGAATTCATTCCGACTAAAACTAAAAATGCACACACGCACAGGGCTGGCGAGGTCAATGGTTAGGATCTCAGACTTTGCAAAGCATTCTTAAATAATGACGAATCATTATGCAAACCCTCCAGGCAGAAGTGATAAATATAACTGCTCCTTAATTAGATGGGGACACCAGTGTCATCACCACGGCAACATCCCTTGCAGGTAATGTTTCCATGTGAACGTTACCAAACACACGGCTCAGAATATTTTATGAAAACAGATTAACAGAGCGGCATGTCGTCTGTGTGAGCCTTTGAGCTGTACGAAGGTTACATGCAAGACGACGTGATGTCTGAAAATGTGATAATGTAATAATGAAGTTAAAGTAAAAATAAAAGCAACTCACTGCACAGACCAAACCAAAAGAGATATTTCAAACACTACTTTTTAAAATCCACTGCCACATGAGAGATACTCACCACCACAGAAAGCGATTCCAGTCAGACCCAAGCTCAGACACATGGGGATGGAGATCTTCAAATGGTCCCACTCAGCAGCGTTATCTCCAGTCCACACAGCGCCTGCGGAAACAAGCCCACCTCCTCACAAAATGTTTCCGCAGCTGACAGGGATACCAACCCCTTACTGGAGGTTTCATCGATACAGCCAAGCAACATGTCGAAGATCTCACCATAACGCTGTGACCCAGCGAAGAACGCTCTGGTCAAGACGAAAGGTCGCTCAACACCTCCCGACCTCTGGATCAGACCGTCCGCTGTGGCCATTTGCTGCAGCACACAAGAGTTAAAGCAGACAACCATTTCAGAAGGCTGCCGGTGAATGTATGGTTTATTTGCAGTGTTAGTGGGAAACATCACAGAGGAACGGCGTGAACTCACCACATAGAAGCCATAGATGTTGTGCACGTCACGGTGCTCCCAGGCGCCATGCATCGCGTCCTTGTGCATAGTGACCTCTGGTCCATTGAAGACCGACGGCTCATTCATGTCATTCCAGGTGTACAGGTTCTCCATGGAGCCCTACAGGTAAATGAATGGTGTGTTACTTTATGTCAGCTGTGTGAACTGATATCGTATGAGTGAAATGATCTAGGTTTATGACGTTTGCCTGTGTCCGTTTTATTTCATGTTAGACGGTATTACGTTAATGGAGAACGGAAACGAAATAAATGTGTATTTTCTGGTGTCCTAAAGTATTTGTTTGCCTGTTAATCCAGTGTGGCAGGAACTCACCTCATACTGATCATAGGCAAACATACTGGCCCACCAGGCCCTCATGTCTTCACGGGTGAAGTCTGGATAGCCAGCGCTACCTGAAGAACATTATTAGTCACAGAAAAAAGAAAGAAAGAAAAAAAGCAGTTTTTGAGTTTATGGAGTTAAAAGTGTGAAACCAAACAAGCACAAAGATGGTGGATGTCTTACCAGGCCAGCACCAGCCCTCATAGTCTCCACCATCCTTATTCTTTATGTAGAAACCTCGAGAGCGGATTTCATTGTGGATCTTGTAGTTGCTGTCCACTTTGATATGAGGGTCAACGATTGCTACCATCTATTAGAGGTCAATAGAGAAGATATCAGGAGCTTATTTGTTGCACTCAGCTTGGTTAAAAAGGAAACAAGAACATGTAATGACGTCTGTAATGGCGGTGCACTCGTCAGGTGTACCTTGCGTTTCTTGTCAGCGAGGCCCTGCAGCATTTCCTTAGGTGTGGTGAACTTGTGAGGGTCCCAGGTGAAATATCGCTTCCCATCAGTGTGTTCAATATCAAGCCAGATGAAGTCATAGGGGATGTCGTGCTTGTCAAAGCCAGCATCCACCGACTGAACATCCTCCTGGTCGTTGTAGTTCCAGCGACACTGGTGGTAGCCCAGAGCAGACAGAGGTGGGAAGGCCTGGGTACCTGAGGAAAAACAACACAGATGTAAGACTGGATGAAGAAGTCTCATAGTCTTGTAGGCAGAAACACTATCAGTACTTGTGTCTTCTACAAAGACAGAATATGCTACACGCTCCCTGAGTCACTGGATATCAGAATCAGCTTTATAATGCTGTACATACCAAGAATTACTCTTTGTGTAAGGTGCAACATTTAACATAGCATACACATATTAAAGGATAGAAAACCCTGAGGTATGAAAACTGCACCCAGTAGTGAAAATAAAATAGAGTTAAATTAAAACTACAGTCCAGTACAGTAAGGTTGCATAAACGTCACAGGAATCAGACCTGACTTACTGCGAGCTGTAAGCTCAGTGGGAATGACAAGACAATGAAAAGGTTCACCAATAACGTGTCATCAAAATGCCATCAAAGAACCTACCAGTGAGGGAAGCATACTGAGAGAAGACATCTTTGGCTGTCGGTCCGAGCATAATGAAAACGTCAATGATGCCACTCTCAGAGATCCAGCGTACATCTGTCTGCGGCGTCTCACTGGAGCCCTGCACGTAATCCAGCATTTTCCCGAACACAGTCTGGAGAGAGAGAGAAAGGCACACTGATGTCTGTTTGTACTCAAAGATTTTTACACTCAAATCAATCACAATTATTAGGTAATTAATGTCTCAGGTTCCAGAAAAAAAAGAAAATCTCCTGGGCTCAAACCTTTCCTGCTGTGTTGGAGCTGATGTCCACCCAGGTCTCAGCGGCATTGAGCCAGAAGATGCCTGTGGTCCGCTGGGTGTTGTGGGCCAACATAACAGGGACGGCACCATAGAGAGCCATGGGGTTGTAAAGCTCGTACTGGAACACATCCAGATTATAGAGCCGGTACGGATCTCCATTACTGAAACACACACATTCACACTTTATCCTCCACTGGTAACACTACAGCAGCTGAGAGAATGCACTCACTCGGTGTGAACGTAGATGGATTTACATGGATTCATTGTTGACACCTACTCTGTTGTTTTCAGTCGGAGGGTGTCTGCATGTTCAGGGATTCCATACACGTGCTCCACCCCCGGCAATGAAAAGTCTAAACTCACAGCAGAAGGACCTGTAATGCACAAACAACCAATCAGTTGATATACAGTAGACAAAAAAACACAATACAGTGGAACTTAAAACCTGGGCACTAGCATGGGAACATACCGTTCGGTTTGCCGTCTGCGTGCGATTTAAACGTTTCCTCCCACATCCCATCTTGCTCTTTGTCATCCTCGTCTTTTGCTGCCTGTCAGACAAACGCAGGAGGAAGCAAATCACAGGAAGATGAGCGAATGTTGTGGAACAAAAAAACATGGATTTTAGTGTGTTGTACCTCAGCCTTGTCAGTTGGCTCTGCTTCGTCCTTCTTTTCTGCTTCTGGGTCCGCCTGACTGCTCCAGGACACAAAACGGTGAAAGGAAATGTGAGGAAGAGGATGTGGAAGTGTGTCACTGCGGTAAAGTCTAGTGATGTGTAGAAGTAGATTAGAGGAGGAGGACACACTAAATAGGGGAGGTTAACTGCCACCTTAACCAACACTGACAAGTAGCAATGGCTCTTCTAGATACTAAATGAGCTAATGACAGAGGAGCAATTCCTACCTTGTGGTTGTTTCAAGTGTATTATTAGGGACATGAATAATGGAGGCAGGCTAGAGACTGTATATACAGATGGACCTCCACTTCATCACTGTTCAGTAATAAAGCCAAAAGGAATACTAAGGATTAGGACACATCAGCTGTTATCGGGTGCAGAAGAACACTGGGCACACTGGGATGAGAGCGGTTTAGAGCAACGCTCTGAAGGGTAAAAATCACTGGCTGGGGCTGCAGGAAGCAGTGTACTATGGATATGTTGAATTGGCTTCTGTTCTTTTGAATTATCCCAAATTCCATCCACTACCATTACGGCACTTTTCCATTACACGGTTCCAGCACAGCTCGACTTGGCTTAGCACGGCTTTTCTACATTTCCACCGGCGATAGTACGTGGAACTTGTACTGTTGTTAGAGTGTGACGGCCTCTGGTTGGTCACTACAGACAGAAGGCTCTCCAAAGCATGACATGGGAGTCGACCAGCAGTTTTCTTTGTCACATTCTCATTTAACATGGCTGAGAAGCGCAAAGAACACACTGCGGTCCGTTAATGAAGCTGGTTAGAATATTTGTTAGATGGAGCAAACTGCAGCGCAGAGCAGAGTTCCGCGTCAGCGATTGTGTCTTGCGTTGTTTAGTTTTTCTATCTGCGTTGTCTGTTACAAAAATCCACATACAGTCTCAACTTCACCCTCTCCTCTGTGTTCTGCATTGTTG
>CAAKHB010002859.1:91791-107180 GCA_901007665.1 Aeoliscus strigatus | reverse complement strand
CCTCTCTAACTCTATATTTAACCATGACAAATGATTGTATTTCTGAGTCTTTTTTACAGGACCCCCCAGTCTCTCACACACACACACACACACACACACAAAGCTGCTATCGGCCCAAATGTGTCACACCTAACAAGGCTTGCTGTGAATTCACCCCGTCGATATTTGTCAGCATTCATTCATCAGCTATCACTCTTTATCTCAGCTGCGCGTCTTGGTTCGCTGTTCACCTCTGCCGATTGTGCTGTCACCCCAAAAGTCGCCAACCACCCGGCCCCCTACCGCCATCGTTTTCCTGGATAGTTTTGCAGACTGGAGGTTTTGGATATGTGCTGACCTCGCTGATTCATGCGACCTGGACACATGTAGTCAGAGGTCAAAGACATGAAGGTTGGAATGACGTCCTCATCTCCTCCGTCCACTGACGTCTTATCTGCTGCTTTGTGGCGATCGCGTCACACAAAGTGAGTCTGACATGGATGGACGCACCCACACATCTTTTTTTTTTTTTTTGGTCATTATCTCTGATTAAAAATAGGTATTTGAGGGAATCTGCTTGACTTTCATGACCCCGTCTCCAGAAGGCGTGGGCTCATTTGTTTGAAGTGCTGCTGTGATTGCTCCTCCAAACACGGAGGGAGAAAGAACACTGTTATTGCTGTCATAACTTAGCAGGATCTCATTGACGGCAGAGAGAAAATGCTCTACTCATCCTCGTGTGTGTGTGTGTGTATTTTATGTTCAGACGAATAAGTGCTTGTAATGAACAGTCACAATCTCTTCCTCCTGCCCTCCTCCGAACACATTTGACCTCAGACGGTGTTTGTGTCGTCTTGTCGTGCTGCACACACAGGAGAGCCAATCTCAGGCCTCACTCATTCTACAAGTGTTCGGCGGACTGTCGTAGGCTGAGAGTGGTTTTGTAGAAGTGAAATTGAGAGGTGGAGGATGCAGCATCTGTCAGCTGACATCACATAGATTAACTCTTGTTTCAATGCAGAAACATATTGGTCTTTTTAAAGTTTCCTTTCATCCCACATTGGGATTATTTTCACTGTATGGGATGAAATATTTTTTTCTTTCCTGTAATTAGCTGCCATATCGCCTTCTTTTACCCCCCCCCCCCACACACACACACACCCTTCCCTTTATTGGAGCTCTCCTTGTTGTTGTTGTTGTTGTTGTCTTTTGGTAGAACTCAGCGCATAATTGTAGGTACGATGCTCTGTCTGCCAGCCTTGAAGTTATAATGAGGTGTGTGTGTTTCTGTAAAGACAACAGAGAATCACAAGGTATTTCATCCTATTTTCTGGATGGAAGCGTGTGCGTGTGGCCTTTGTTTTGAACTGAAACTGACAGAGATGCAGCAGGAAGTAATGAGTCCCCTGAATATCTCATAGCAGCATATTTCAGCCGTGACATTCATTTAGACAACAAAAAAAAGCTCCTTTACCCACATCTTAGACGAGGCTGCCGCAACTTGTGTTTATTGAGAAATTATTAGTGGCGCTTCGGCTTTATCGGAGAGGAACATGTAAGTCAGTGAAAACCATCGTGAGATCTTTGGGTCATGTGATATCCTGCTCTTACATGATGTAGTGCGCGTGTGTTTATTTCAAGCGGTCACGTATAACGGCGACAGTTGTCTCACCGCGTGAAAGTCATTGGGTGACGTCGTCGCTGTGAGGACGCTGCTCCTTTCTGTGCGACGAGAGAGAATCATGTTGAGAGCTGAGAGTGTAACTGATGGAGTTGTCACTGATCGTTCTCGTCCCTCACAGGGTGACGTCCGTCTGCCTGGAGCTCCCGGACTTCCTGTAAGTTCACGCTCCCTGTGTCCGTACACGTCATGACAATGAAAAGAAAAAAAAAAAAAAGATGGAGAATGTGACTAAATAGGATTGACCTTTTGAAAATACCAAAGCCACTCGGTGCTAAAGCACGACAGAGGTGGGGCGTGAAGCACTTAGCAGATGGACGGTGTGTGGTCAGTGAGAAAGAAAAATATGAAGTCGGACCAGGGCGAGACATCGTCTAGTCAAGATTCAGTACTTTACTGCCATGGCGACGTTGTCATTAGAGTTTGTTGCACTGACAAGAAACACTGAGTCCGAAACTTAACAAGATAAAACCAGTGTAAGTGTACTATCCAATACAAACTGTTCATAGAACACATGCAGCCTAAAATAATCCTGAATGCTCAGGAGTGGGACAGCTCAGGGACACGTACTGTTCCAGACTGATTCTTTCTTTTTCTGCCAGCGATGGAATGATGTAGGTGGGTTGCACTTCGACACCTGCTACTACTTTATGTATTCCTTCATATACAAACACAGACACACGTACTGGTACATCTGCAGACAGCCCAATGAGTCTGTGTGAACGTACAGATGGAAAGTCAAACTGGGAGATGATGCCCTCTGGAGATTGATGGTGGTTAAAGCCAAGTGTGTTACATGATGAGGGAATCAGACCGCTACCACACACACACACACACACACACACACACACACCACTGCATTTCGTAGGAAACTCACAAAACACTGTCACCATACATTAGTGTTCATTTCCAGGGACAGATGACGTGCTCACGTTGTGCCAGTAAAGTGGCTGAGTGTTAAATTCAGAGAGAAAGTTCTTCTGGAAGTTGTGTTCTTGCCGCTGGTGGACTTGCATGAAGTTGTTACTCAGAAAATGTGTCACAGGTCAAAGCTTCTGCTGTTTTTTTTTTTGTTTTTTTTTTTCAAGATACTTCTGCGAGTGCCTTTGAGCTTCTAGGCTCCTTTTGTTTCTCCTGCGTAACTTTGGGTGACGCCTGCGGTGTGAGCGACATGTGTTGTGAATGTCCATTTCCGCCGCAGCTGTTTCCAAGAAAAGTCAACAGTGTTTGACTCTTGGATGCCAATTGAAAGGAGACACCAATTATCTGAAAGCTGAGATCTCCTATGTGGCCTTGTGTCCATTTTGTGTCGACTGTGGACAGACGACTCTGTCTCCCCCCGTCCTGACACTGACCAGCAGGGAGTCTGGGGAGTTTTTATAGCCGGGTCTTAACTTCTCTTCGGGTCATGGTGGTCAAGGATAATCACCTCGTGAACAATCGTGTTGTTGGACTATAACTGGCAGCCGTTTATTGAACGTATGAATCACAGCCGTCGTCTGCTCACGCTGACGTGTTTTTGTTTGACTCGCAGGCTGATGCCGAACATCTGAAAGGAGATCGGGTACAAGTGTCACACTGTTCTGTCATTCAAATATGAAGTGATTCATGCTTTTACTTCCTTGTAAATACGAATGTTTCTTCTCCACACTCAGGGCCAGCACGGCGACAAAGGAGAACAGGTAACTAATTATGTTCAATGGAATGGAATGTTCAATGGAATCATTTTCTTTATGCAGGAAAACAGTACACAATACACAACAATACAACAATACATGTGCATACTTCATGTTCTCTGACATAACTCATGAGTGGCTGCACACCATCAGTATAATAATAATAATAATATAGAATGTTATTCATCCGGAAGGGAACGATGTAATAATAACAACAAGAATAATGTAAATCATGATAAAATATGTTTTTATTTACTTACCATATTATTTATGATACAATGTGTCTATGTCGTGTTTGTAGCTGAGCTGATGCGACCGTCCCTTTCACCACAAATAACCCCCGTTACTCCCCGTCTGTTCAAAGCTTATGACACAAACGTCCGAGTGCATCAGCACTCACGACAATCCAGCTATGATCGCGTCTCCTGCGAGGCCAAACGCCCGCGAATGTAGCACCCACTTCACTGTGATACATGTCCTTTCTCCAGGGATCGGCCGGGGTGCCAGGTCAGCCAGGGGAGCCGGGCAAAGAGGGCAAAAGGGTGAGTAAACAGAAACAGGCCACCAGCGTGTGTGTGTGTGAGGCCAAACAACAGCTGACAGATTTTGCTGGTAGTTTAGGATGAATAATCAGTGATCATACACACACACATGTTTGGATTCCTGCAGGATTTGGAGCAAGATCTTGTCGTCAGAGGTCAACACGATGTGTGAAAACTCACACAACTACTGTCAAGTTGTTTTGTAACTCTTGAAATACGTCGCAGTGTTTGTGTGTCAGTCTGACGTCATGACGTCAGAGCCTCAGGCTGCTGACAGCAGGAATTGTTTTTGTTGCTTGACATCACAGCTGAAATGCACCGTTGACACACAGGTGGAGAGAGGACGAGTTTGTCTCTGCTCGGTTGACTGGATCGGGAGAAAACCAGGGCAACATTTGACTCACTGACCACAAAGTCTGCAATATAGATTTCGCTTTGCAGCATAAAGTAGGTCAGACAAATGTTTGTTTCAGATTAGAAACGAGCCAAGATGCTACGCAATCCCTGAGACATCTGGACACGAGTATCTCAAGCATTCCACCCATCTGCGTGTGAATATGTTCATTTGTTCCAATGGCATCAACAACTGAGCGTCTATCATCACTTGAGCTTTTTCTCAATGGATCCTTTTCCCCTCCAGCGCATGAAATTTGAAAATCTACTTTCTGGGACGAGAGAAACGCTCAGACGTGTTTGTCTGTTACTCATTAGATAGTTTCCTGTTTTATTTTAAAACCCAACTTGACTTAAGCAGTGGCTGCGTGTCAAAGGACATGAAGTTTTCATGACCACTCTTGGTTTCGATGAAATGTAGCGTCTCTCTGCGTGTGACGTTGTGGCGTACAGGGCTTTAAACCAGGCATGTCCGACTTTCCTCTGTTGTTGTTGCTGGAGAATCAGTCTCCGTCTATTAATACGTGGTCTTTGATGAGACTGTTAATGTGCTAAGGTTTCTGTGTATTCTTAGCTCCAGCAGTCACATGTGGCCCCCCCGGGAGTTGTTGACCAACCTGTGTTTGTGCAGTTTAGCAGTCTATTTTCGGACGGTGGACATGTATCATTATCAGGGGGCTCAGTGACAGGCCAGCTGATACAGCAGGAGTCTCTCACCTAATTAGCAACTCTTGTCCCTGCTCGCGAGGTCCTGGTTCCGCCACGAGTCCGAGCTGCTGTGGAAATGAAGCTGAGTATCTCAGCGTGGACTGACCACTCCGCAACCGTCATAAACGTGCCGGGAGAGGCGAGCTTTCACAAGGCCTTAGATTCAAGCGCAGACCATCTCTCACACTGTCAACTTGGATTTATTGTCGAGGAAAATACGAGCACTCGAAGCCATTTAGAATCACCTCAAGGAGAAGTGGAGGACATTGTGGCGAGGGGAAGGAGGACGTGCACTGATCATTCTCTGAGGCAACATATGTAAGAGAGGGCAGTGCCCCCCCACAATCCCCACCCCACCACCCCACCCGTGACCTCGTGTCATACATTTACAGAATCTTGATTTTATCGTATTACCTTGATGGATGACTGCTTGAGGTTGTCGGGTGGAGGTAAGGGCCAGTCCAACTCTGTCATGAAATTTATGAGAATATATTGCCCCCCCCCCACACCCAACCACGCACACACACACCCTGACCCCGCCCTTATTACACACTGACATCAATAGTATCTCAAATGACTGGGTTTTATCTTGTATTATAAATGGCATTGGCTCAAAAAAGCTGGCAAATGGGACTTAGGGAGTGAGTGGCACGTTCCAGCTGTGTGGTGCAACATTCATCAGACGCTGTGATGATGTTTGGTTTGTCTTCAGAGGCCAAGCCCAGTCTGAGAGAGGTTACAGTAAATTCCCAGTGTCACATGACATCTTGTACTCGCATGGCACAAAACAACAATACAGCAGAAAGGATCACGACAGTCCCAGATGACACGTTTCACAAAACATGACAGCTGTCGTACGGTTGGTCAGCGTTTCCCTGAAGCCAAAACACAGCAGGTTGGGTGGATTCCCGCAGTGCCAGGTTTTCCCAGCATCCTCGTCTCCACTCGATGGCACAGCGTTGTGAGTGGGATCAGACACGGGTTCATCCCCGGGCGAGGCAGCGGGTTCCTGTGGATTAATAAATAATCACTTTAAGAAATCCCCAGTTACAAGGTGGCTCTCTGAGTTTTAATCCACGTAAAGCCTTATTAGCTGCATACCTGTATAGCAAAATAAATCTTTGCTAAATATGAGACAGACAGGTGCTGTGTAGTCACCGCCTTCACACATGGACATTTGTTGGAGCCGTTACAGAACACGTATAAATGTGTCTGCTTCTTGGAGAGATTTTATACGCAACAGTCGTAAAATGTCAACGCAAGAAAAAAATAAAGACGTGTGTACCGCTGCAACGCCTGATCACATCAAATTAATTGTAATGTTTTGTTCGTCAAGTTAAAATGGAATCAAATGTGTACTGGAGATAGATGACAAAGTTTAAAAAACAAACAATGAGACTGCACGGAAATCACAAAGTGATTATTCATAGCACCAGGATTAACAGCCTCCAACAGACAATAAAATAAGAGCGTTATCATTTGGGAGGGGTAGGACTGATTACACTTTTGTATTATCCTGCATTACTTTCATTTGCTGCCTGTCGAGTGAGCCGTGTCTCTGCGCAGGAGCAGGGATGATGAAACCGCAGCAACGCCTGAGGAGGAACTCAAACAGAACAACTGTTCTCTGCAAATGAATTATGCAGCGAGGAGTCTCTGACTTATTAATGTTTACATTTACATTGAGTTGATGGGTGATTTATTTAGTCGTTCTTTGAGAGGGAACTAGTTGCCGGTGCTAGCCAAGAGATGGATTGATCGCTGGTGCGTGCGTGTCCTATTTGTTTTTTATTTTTTAATGATTGTCATCTTTGACGCCACGCAGGATATAAGAAGTGACGCTGTCAATCGACTGCCGTGTGATTGTCAGAAATGTGTCAGCACAGCCGAGCCGAGGTGAGTGGATCACTCGGTGCCACGTGAGATTCCTGCCTCATATGTCAAAGAGATAAGAGAGGACAGATGTCAGGAAAAGGTGCAAAGGTCACGAGACTGTTGCCCGCCAGTCAAACAGCGACGAGCAGGAAATAGAGATTTAACTAGAAGGGCTAATTTTCTCACTGAATAATCAGCTCTGCTGCATCAATATTACTGATAAGAAAATCTGCCCCGACAATCAATAGCAATTGATTAAACATTTCAGTGTGGAGCTATGAAATACGGAAGGATTTTCCTGCTGAGGTTCAACGAAGGCGGATTTGTAGAAAAAGGACAAGACGTCTTGTGTCCAGGGCGTCTGTGAATAATCACAGACATGAACAGAGCTGGAGCTCTTTATCGCCACCTGGTGCGTCCCCCTCACACAAAAATAAAAATCCCAGTAACCATACTTGGTGTTTTTGGTTGTGGTTCTGGACGGCAGGAAATGGATGTAAGATGTAAGTTAGATGAAAACAAAAAGTGAGATATTTAGTCGTGATACATTCTTTTTGGGACGAAGTGGCAGACAGACGTAAACGATCCATTATGAAAGTATAACGTTTATGTAAATGATGCACTCACATGTCTGTCTCACTGTCAGATCTTACACAAGCAGCAGCTGCAGCAGAGGGTGTCATCTTTTTTTTTTTTTTTCCCTACGAGCTCATATGAGTGAAGGTAAGCTCCTTGTGATCCTCTCGCAGGATGTTGAAGTGAAACCAGAGATCCTCTCGGTGTAAACAGGACGTCCTCGTCTCCATTGCTGCTGGGCTTCCCAGTAAAGCGACTCTTTTCCCGTTACTTGTGCGAGATTTGTAAAATAATACTTTTATCCGCAGACTTCAGCTGCCGTCACGTCACCGCCATCAGCTGTCATCGCTTCAGAACGAGTGGGACGATGCTCGCAGATCGATGCGCGTTTGCAGTTGTAGCCACTTTCACACTTTCAGTTCGTCACTTGTCTAAAGGAAAAAAAAAAAAAAAGAAAAAAAGATGGGCCTAACATCCACATCAGCCGCCTAAACGTTTCTAAAGTGACAGAAGTAAAATGCCCAAACAGGCGTGAGTCGTGTCTGCTTGGCAAATCGACCGCTGCACATTTCCAGAAGAAGAGCGCGGTAATTGCAGTGTTCCAGATAGTGGCGTTCGTATTTTAGATTTCAGAGCCACTGGGACAGCTGTCATGACGTCCCAACCAAACCGCACCAGATTTTTCCATCCGTAAAGTGGCGCTGACACATGTCAAAGGTCGTCTGTCTGCTCGGTGCTCGACTGACGATCAGAGGTTTGATACCAGAGCAGGAAACAACCATGTAATCTTGCTCTTACGCCATTTTCCTTCTCAGCCAAGTGTTGGTCATTTTCTGTCAGCGTGAGGCCTATTAGTGTGTGTACTTGGCTCCATGGAGAGAGAGAGAGAGACTGTGTGTGTGTGTGTGTGTGTGTGTGTGTGTGTATACACAGGGTCGCCACACAAAAAGGAAAAGTCCTTTTACTGTAACTGGGCGCCGGCGTCCTCTCTGTCAGACGTCATCCTGCAGGTGCTCTGAAGTATTTGTGTCACTCATGAAACATGTTCCAAAACCGCACTGACATCTGTTGTCGTTTAACTTAATTTGCTTTGAAAAAGTGCTGCTGCTCTGAAAACCAAACGCAACCAGAATGCAGATGCGCACACATCCTCTGCTAGACTGAGCAAATGTTGTTCTGAGATAATTGAGCCACCACAGTTCATATATTATTCATATTGTACGTGATGGATGTGGCTGGTTCCACTCGCTCTGTATGTCTGCAGAAAGCGACAGTGACAGCCATCGTGAGCGGTTTGCGGGCGCTGGAACATCTTGCAGCAGGTTTCTTGTTCGAAAGGCGCAGGCAGACGTGAGCGTTGCTGCAACCGTACCACCGGCTGACCTCCAGCCGAGCACCTGCTGGCTGAGATTATTAAGTAACGAGTCCCTGATGAGAAGAGCAGCCGTCCTGCCAGAGGTTCTCCACAGGAGGCTGCTGCTGATTGGGGTGATACAGACAATTATAGCAGTTATTCGATTGGAGCTTTTTTTTAATTTTATTTTTTCACCTTTTGTTGGTGCACTTGTGTGAAATGAGTTAAAAAGTTTGTTCAAGGCTTTTTAAGAGGCATTCGAATGCAGTTCAGATGAACAGATATTGTTGCTAAGAAATGGTACAGGATGGGGGTTTTAAATGAACTTTTTTATTGCTCGAGTATAAATTAAGCCTAGATTATGTGTTGTAAATTAGCATTAAATTGCATAAAATTGCATAAATAAATTGCATAAAGTTCATTTGACTTTTAACTGCAACTGTTTGACAATATTTGCTAGAATCCCACATGTATTGTTATTATTATTATTATATGTATATATCATAGAACAGTAGTGATACAGTAGTGTTTTCCTTGCTTGCACTGCTGAAAGGCAAACATTTGGACACTGATCTTAGGTGAAGTTGAGCGTGTGCAGCGGCGTCCATGTACAGTAGCATGATGTGATGTGTAGTCACAGTTCTGGCTCGACCCGCTCAGTCGCCGAGAAACACGGAGAGAAGAATTTACAGGTCAGCAGGGCTCACAGCTGAGGTTTTATGGCAAGATTTACACCCTGTGAGATTTTACAAGTAGGAGGAGGTGGGACGGGGAGGAACGGGGGGGGGCTTCGTTAACCCTTTGGTGAACAAAATGGGACATGTTATTCTTATCGCTCTCTGTCCAATTTCATTTTGAGTAAATCCAGGGAGCCTCAGTGGTGACACCTGTACCACACCAGGAGGTAACACACTCGCCCAACGCACAAAGCAATTAATCTTGTCAATGTCAGGTACGTCGGGAGGGAGGATGATACAAAGATTTGACCTGATTGGCTGTGAAAAGGTCTCACATTCGGGCCCAGTTGGGGAAGCGGAGGATTACAGGGGGGAAGCGTTTGGCACATGCAAGGACAGATGCACAGGGCTTTGATTTATCTGTCTGACTCGCGTCATTCCCAGAGAGCCGCGCTTACGACTCCATCCATGGGTGTCCAGAATAAACACACATTAATTGGCTCATTAATTACAGGAGCAAATACAGGGGGCGAGACTTTCACGGAGCCTCTCTGGTTGCACATTGTTCACCGGCTTTTGTCCTCGTTGGGTGTTTGTAGTTTGATGAAAAGCTGACGATCAACACGGGGTAATGTAGGTCAACACATCCTCTGAGCATCACACAGGCTCGCCGCTGTCGGCCCGCGCACGGCCGTCGATCACAGCCGCACCGTTCTCAGGAGACGGGGTCGTACCGCGCAGGAGGGACGCCACAGGCGGTACACGTGTCACAGCGGCTGAATTCACTGCATCCCACTGGCCTGCGTCTAACACCGCTCCAACATTCTAAAATGTTGTTGCAGTGTCTGCCACGTCTTAGCAACACTTAATGGAGTGTCATGTGTCGGAATCGGTCAGCTGGACTGAATTCACTCGACTCTTTGGTATGTCGCTGGACCAGGAGGTGAGTGACCCCTGTGACTTGTGGTGGTATGGAGTTTCACACCAGCGGCGATCACCATCCCAACAATGAGCTTTCTCCATCCAGTAATATACAAAGTCACTGGTGTGTGTCGGTTCAAGGAGCAGCAAGGAGTTTGAGGGATGCTTAGAATGTAAATACCTTGTAGAGGAATGCTCGGGGATTGAAGCATGTTCTGTGCTGGCTGTGTCCTCGGAGGGAGGAGGAGAGAGCAGGAGGCTGGCCGGGGAGGAGACGGAGCTCTTAACACTGCAGAACGCAGAGGCGTGGCTGTGGGTGGCTGCGTCTCACAGCCCGCCATCCACATTCTGATTCTCCACACTCTCACCCTGCCCGCCACCACTTTGGATACATTCATCTGTGTCCGCATTGACGCCGGCCTGATATCATACAGATGGTGGTGTGGGGGACCTCGGTGTAATCTGTTATGCATGGTGAGTGATATGAAGCATAAGACTCACCGGGGGCTACATTACCCCGAGTGAGCACCCTGCGGGTCTTTGCACAGTGCATTCTCTCTGACCTCAAATATTTGGTTTGTAAAATGAACCAGGGTTTATTCAAAGTAGATTTCCAGCCGCTCATGTTCTCCTGTTGGATAATGCATAAATGAAACACTCCCAAATCTGTAAACATGGGAAAAGGAGCAATCTGTTGTGGATGAGTACCACGGCCAGAAGTCCAGATGAGATCCATGAAATTCCGAAAAGGCGATGAGAACATTCTAGAAGCAAATAGGGGGAAAGAAAGAAAGAAAGAAAAAAGGAGAAGAGAAGGTGCTTGGTGCTTGGAAACAGCTTGTATGGAAACACAGAGATTCAGCTGATCAGAGAGACTTGACTCCTGGTTTAATATAGATTTATCGGCCAAACCACATAAAAAATGCAAACTCCCATCATCATCATCATCATCATCATCAGCCCTCGTTCCTCTCCTTAGCAGTTGTTAAAGTCAATGAGCTCTTCAAGCTCGTCGCTGAAGATGGCGTAGAGATGTGGCTGTAGTGAAGAGGAGCTCGGAGACCCTCGTGGGACGGCCTTGGCTTACTCTGCGTTGACACCCACTGTCTGCGTTTCCTGTGTTTGCCTCGGGCTCCGGTGTTTGCATGCTCACAGTGACGATTTGGATGTTTGGTGAAAGAGCTTCACAAGGACCGTTTTGCATTGTCTGCGGCGTTTTAGAACTAGGTGCTCACCACCTGTGTCCCTTTGCATTGTGTGTCAGCGGTGAAGAGGCCCCGCGGGAAAGAGAAGTGAGTGTGACTGCCTCTCAGGCAGCTTCATGCTCTCCTCTCATTTCCTTCTCATCTCATCCTCGCAAGCCCTCCACAGAAAAAAAAAAATCTTTACGGTATTCACTGTCTTAATTGACACACTCCCTAATTAGAGACGTTACCCAACATGCGTCACACATTCATGCATAGAGAACATCCCTCCTCTCTCCAACAGAGCTCACTTGGCTCCTCGCTGGGGCCGCACACAACTTGTGATGAAGCTAGTTTGCCATCTAGTGGCACATGTGTGAATTACCAGAACATGACCAAGCTCCATGATTGAGTCTGAGAGAGCAAAGCCTTCATGGAAAGCTCGATCCAAGAGCCCATAGGTGCCATCTTGGCCGGCTGAGCTGTGTCTTACGTCGGCTGCAGTGTCAGCCCTCTCTTTATTCGTCCTTGAATATTTAGATGGCTGGGAGTTAAAGAGAGCATTGTGTGCCAGTCAGAATGGTAAAATGCTAAGCTGCATTTGAGCCCCTGCCAGGCAGCTGTCGGCTTTGCCGTTCTCTTCCTGCCCCGGCCGCTCTTCTTAACCCTCAGTAAACAACTGGAACAAATCCTATTTTATTGAGGCTTCTACCAAGTGCAAGGGATCTTCTGCAAGCTCCAGTGCCCATGCATTTTCTGAGCCGGTGCAGTGTCCTAAGATGGCATCGAGCCAGGGCGGCAGAAGAGGGGAATCTGCACTGTCTCTCTGTAATTGGATCCTTAGTCAGAAGCAGGTGAGGCTGCAGCCTATGCAGTTTATTTTTCCACCCAGCGAGCAATAGAATCAATATTTACCTCAGAAATGTTGATAGTTTTTTTGAGAAAGAACATAATAATAATAGTTAAAAAAAAAGTTTGTGGAGGACAATACAACTGCAGTTTGAGATACAGAGTGTTTCTTTTCTTCTCAAGCAAATGTATTGGTGAGTTCTGGAAGTGACTGAGGAGAAAAGGCATTGAAATCAAAGATCCTAACATTTTTTTTCAAGCAATTTCAAACAGAAATAACGTCACTTTTTAGGAATCTTTGTATAAAAGATTGCTCGAGGTTGCTTGACGGGAGGCTTCTTCTTCGGTCTGAATAGTGTCGATTCATTAACACTCTCAGAGTCCGAACCAAAAGATGACAGAGAATTGTTGCTGTTTTTAATCTTCTAATCAATTCATCCAGTTTGGTGCTTCGGTTTTCGGAGTGGTGGTTTGTCCTTGAAGTCCAGCAGGTCTTAGTCCCTCTCTCTGCTGACCGACGCACCACACACACAAACCCAACAAACTTCCATTAGCTCGTCACAGGAATCAGCACCGTGATAATTGGACAGTTTATCATGTTTCAGTGTTTTGTACACATTTGTTTACCAAGCAAATCCAGCTGCGACCCAGAAGCTGCAGCGTCAGTTCTGGTTAGATCCTGTACAGCAGCGAGACAAAAGGCTCAGGTGGCCCCGGAACACGTCCCCAGAGGCAGACAGGAAGTCCGCTCAAGCAGAACGAGTGGGAGTGGCATGTGAGTTCTCCAGTCATGAAAAGGTCATCTCTCCTATGAGCTACACAGCGTTGTCACAAACCAACTTGGCTTGGTAATGTCAGATAGTTTCCCCCTCAGGACATGAAACTTCCTTGTCACACAGATGCAGAAAGAACAAAAAGCAGCTCGAACAGATGAAGATCTGGGAGAAGAAGGCGTTCTCCGAAAGTGCCTGTAAAGTCTATTGGCAGTGTAATAAGGGACAGTGTGAACATACAAACACAAGAAGCAGATTATTAGATGTGAAAATAGAAAAAGAGAACACACACACACACACAAACACACACACACACACTGGATTAGAGCCCAGCAGGTTCCTCCTCAGGCAACGCATGTGAAATGTTGCCTCATAAGTCAATGAAGGCTCGTGAGCTGTAATCCACTGTGCAGATATCCATTCTCCAGCGTGTAATAAATGAGAAATTCAGCAGGATCGTCTCTTTAAGCAGCTCCAGTGGCCTTTATGTTTTTCTCCCATACAAATGCAAATGAGCCAAACTCCAACATAAGTAGTTCTCTGAAGGTTTTCAACTGATTCATTCACCGATGCCCCCGACCCGCTCGTCTCTGCGTGTCTCTCTAAGCTTTTTGTTTGGTTTGAACGCTGAGTCACAAACTGACCTGTTCACTGACCGCACTGCACGACGACTGTTTGTCATGTGGATTACGACACTTTTCTCTGCAATATCTGCTTTATTGTGAGAGAGGCGATGTCCCCGTTCACTGCGTTCGCCTCAATGTCTTGGAGAACATGTTGACATTTGGGATGAGGATTATAGAGTCATCACCAGCGAGTGTCTCGGTTGCGTGTCAGTGTTGCTGTTGACGTTGTTCTCCGATCGGGGGGGTGGTTTGTGTTGCAGGACGTAGCTGGGCGCCATGTCTGCGTTTCCTTTTAGCAAGTCGCAGCTGAGCAGCAGCCCGAGGAGGCTGGGATCGGTGTGGATTAAGTTCAAATTACTTCAAAAGTTCATAATGTGCCACCAGTCTACTGAGGCCTCGTCGCTTTCTAAGCGCGCGCTCAGAGTACGTACGTCCTCCAGCTTCACGCTTCCATTATTCAATCAGTAGTTAATGTGCAGCTCCTTCCACACCGCGTTTTATTTGGCTTCAGAGATGAACCGGTGAAAAGTGACGGTGCCGCTGGTTCTGTCCGTTCATCTCTGATTTGCTCTAAAAGCGAAATCATCAAATTCTTCTCCTCCACAATCCCTTCATCTTTCTCCACCTCAACCCTCCCCTGCCTCCTGCCATCTCTCCCTCCCTCTAATCTACTGCAATGACCTGAAGGAGGGCTTCACACAGCAGCGCTCAAATAATAATCAAGCACTAGGATGTTGTCAAATTTATAGGACACCGAGCGTTGCATAGCAACAGAGATTGCCAGGGTGATCCAACAGGCACTGGAAGTTGGGTGAGGGAGAAATAGGGGCGAGTGACAAGAGACAAGTGATGGAGAGAGAGATAGTGAGAAAGAAAGAAGGGAATAATAGAATTCTGTACACACACAGGAAATGATTAATGAGGAAGAACTGGGAAGAAAAAATGTGAATCAGTGTCGACTAAAAATGAAAATAAATAGCCAAACTCAGCTGGGTTTCACACATTTTATTTTATTAAACATCCAGGCATTGATAGGTTAATGGAATATACTGCAGCACAGCAAACACATTGATCTCTTCATCCAACTTTACACATCCGGAAAAATACTTTATGTTGTTGCATCAGGTTTTTTAGTCTTTGCTTTTACCATAAATTAAATGAATATTTTCTGTCAGGGAGATGTGATAGTGGAATTAATTCACAATGAAGGTGGTTCAGCATGATTATATTTTATATATTTTTACCACTTGCTGACCACCAAGCCAACTATTAAACATTTTATGTTATAAATCTGTACAAAGACAAAAAAGACCAACAACAAACAAACCACTAACAATGTCCATGAGAATGATACACTCACTGGAAAATGTCAGAATGGTCCTTTAATGGCAAATACCTATTGGTCTTAGAAATGAACACTGTATGGATCTGGGTGGTGTGTGTGCGTGTGTGTGTGTGTGTGTGTGTGTGTGTGTGTGTGTGTGTGTGTGTGTGTGTGTGTGTGTGTGTGTGTGTGTGTGTGTGTGTGTGTGTGTGTGTGTGTGTGTGTATGTGTGTGTGTGTGTGCCAACCATT
>CAAKHB010002859.1:85609-87138 GCA_901007665.1 Aeoliscus strigatus | reverse complement strand
TGCAGAAGAAGCTTAAAAAATACTAGAGTATTTTTGTGGACTAGAGCGTAAAGTACAACATGAACTAATGTTTGTAGCTGCTGGGCAGGTACCGGTACTCTTTGCGTCACTCAAACCTTGTTCATCACCGAGCGTGTCTGACATGTGACACGAAGTAGATTCCAGCTGTCGTCCTGTTCGATCAACCAGATCTTACTCACACTTCCACTTTGGACAAATTGTCAACGTTCCGTCCGTCTCGCCGTCCTCCACATTTGACAAGGAGCGAAATGATCCGTCCAGTGTCGCATGAGGCTATCAAGATGTATCATGTGTAACTTTGTCCTTCAACGCCAATCCCAGACACAATCGACCAGAAGCTCCGCCCACTTTGCCCTTGACTGACATTTTGTGTGTTCGGAGTCTGGAGGCAGCCAACGAAATGGCACCTTTCAGTCAAAAGCGGCGGCGCCTGCGATGCCAGTTAAATCACTTCCTGCTCCACCTCACGCAGCGCAGCTCGGCGCTCGCGCTCCAAACAGACAGATGGTCATTGCATTACGGTGCCTGTGCAGAAAGGATTTGCAATCATTTTCATGAAGCCCAGGGGTGCTGTAGCTCAGCAGCGGCACATAAGATATGTTATCAAACATAAAGCTCTTCTACATCTCCCACTGTGTCTTCCTACCTGCCCCCCACCCACTTCCCACCGAGCCTCCAGGGGGCCACTCGTGATCTCGCCGGGAGTGAACGCTATTGTGCTGTGGACGACCTCTTGACTGCAGCTGTTCATTTGATGTATGCGTGCGTGGTTGCAGATGTTGTCCTGCTGCCTCTGCACAGACGAAGGAGACGTGTCAGCTTCCAAACCTTGAAAAGAAATTGGACTGTGACATCGCAAAAGCTATTTTGATTCATGTAAATCGTATTTGCATGTCCTTGTATGTCAGGTTTAAGAGTAAAAGGACAAATAGGCTGTTGAGTTTTATGATCTTTTCACATATTTTAAAAAGTGAAGTAACAAATAAAGACTTTTTCCTGAGCAGCAGTTGGTAATTACAGGATGCTATTCACATACAGTAATATTATTTTCATAATTGCAATATTTTCGCGAGTTAACATGCGAAGCTAAGCTAATGTCAGCTCACCAAAGAGATATATAAGAGATAATCAAAAACTAGAAATGTGACACATCGTTAACAACAAACAAAAAATTAAGAAAGTGCAACAGCAAAAGTTGACAGTGTGTGATGCCGTTTCATAAAGTAAAAAATAATTGAAATCATGAAAAACACCAAATACCGTTCATTTGTAGCAGCAAAATTAATTTCATTTGTGTTTCTATTTATACAAGTTATTTAAAAAAAAACAAAAAAAACCACGTATTTTAAAAATGTAAAAATTCAAGTTGAGATAAATGTTCATAGTTTCGAGGAAGGAAAAGTGCAGTAAAGCCTGGACACTGGTTGTAGCAGATGGAAAACTGCTGTTTGAATATTTCACCAAAGCATTAAGGCTGGTTCACAGCAGCTGAGGACGCTCAGGAGCTT
>CAAKHB010002859.1:75609-80609 GCA_901007665.1 Aeoliscus strigatus | reverse complement strand
CCGACTGTCACACAACAAACATGTGCCTACTGATGGTATCAACAGATAGACTTTTCACCTTTGAAAACCCAGGTCAAGGTCAAAGGTCAAAGGCACGTTGACTAATAACAGTTCTGTGATCGACAGGTTCTACAAACAGGAAACTGTCATGTTTCTAATCCTAATGTACTTACAGTGAAAGAAGCTGGACAGAGCCTTCGATCACATCCGGTTAGCTGCTGATTTTCAAACTGATGACGTGTCGAATAAGGAAACTGTGTCTTGATTCTGATCTGCATTCAAACCTTTAATCCCTCTCGGAGTCATTTATGAGTCGACTTCTCAGAGTCCTTTAAGTTATTTATAGATTGTATGGGTGTGCATGTGATGGGGTTTCTCTCTGAAGTGAAAGCATGAAAAGCAATAACTCATAAATGATGAAGAGGACACATCACCGGCCGACACGTCCGGTCCAGGTCACGTGGTAAAACCGGACCACGTGAGAAAAACAGGAACATTCTGGACACATTTACTCCATATTTTTCTTGACTGTTTTCCTGCCGCTCATCCTCCCAGCTTCGCTCAAATCCTCAGAGGCACTTTATTTTTATTTTTTTGTCGATATCAGAAATCTATTGCTGCAGCTGTCGGAGGCCACAACTTGTTCCTTGTAGAACTCCCTCCAGTTCTTTTCTGTGGTCTAAGAATGCAGAGTCATCAGTAAAGTGTTTCTGTGGTTTACAGGGGGACACTGGTCTTCCTGGTCTTCCTGGTCTTCCTGGTCCTCCTGGTCCTCCTGGTCCTGTAAGTACAACGTAACCTTCAAATGAGGTTCACGTACGTGTCTGAACTTTGACTGCATTCTCTGTCAGTCCACTAAATAAACACCACGTAAAAATTACTACATTTTATTTACTCCAATAAAGTGTAATCATTTTTACTATCAGATGGTTTTTTTATCTTTATTGGCATCTTTTTTGTAACAAAACACAGGTAACATGCTGAGCTATGTCTGTACTGGTGTGTGTGTGTGGACGATGAGGCGTTTTAACACAGAGATATTCAGCAGTACCATACATCAAACCGTCTATAAGTAAGACATCAGACATCCGAAGGAATGCGCTTATTTTTCCTCTTCAACCATCTGCAAAATGTTTCTATACTTTTGTAAATTGTGTATCGCTCAAGTGTTTGCTTCTTCTCTGACATTCTAGCATCAGCGTAAATAAGAAAGCTGCGCAGCCTTTTCAGGGGAGTTGGGATTCAGTGTGTTAAATTTGTCACTTTTGTTCTTTCTCTTTTTCAAAAGGCTTTAAACTCACTGATATTCAGCAGCGAGCTCAGACGTCAATGTCAAAAAAATCTCCCCCGAACATTGCAGCTACAATTAACCTTATCAGAATGAAACTGAATCATATGACAGACAAAACAGTGGCTGAACCCACATGTCACGAAATGAAAGTTCCTGTTAAACTCTGTTAAAAAGTTTGTTCTTAACAAAAATCCACAGCCTGCGTAGCCCGAGAAGGTTTCAGAGTGGATAATTAATTGCTCACATTCTTACTCCTCTCGCTTGCCGAAGAAGAAGTCTAATGACACAGAACACACACGACACTTTGGCTCCAACAACTCAAAGCGGTAGATCACAAGAAAAATCCTATTTTTAAAGGCTTTTCCAAACAATTTTACCTTAGCAATTTATAGAATTGACTGTAGATCTGATGCGGGGAAGAAAGTCTATGCAAACGAGGAGTGGTGCAGCGATGTGTGCGCCACCGGGAGATGGGAGACAGACTGTAATGCGGGGGGGTGACATTAGTCACTGATAAATGAGGCTGTTTGAATATTTAGTAGTCTCTGTCTGCGCTCGCCGCTTTCCTGTGGCAGATAATTTTGGCAGTTAACCATTGATTTCCCTGACGCTGCAGAAGCAAAGGTTCGGATCATTACCCTGCCTTCATAAACCTCCTCGTACTGTGTGTGGAGGAGTAGACTTTACAGACACCAGCGGCCATCACTTTCCCCGACGGCCGTCTGAGCCAGGGACGCTCCTGGTTGTGGTGTTTCTCTAGTTTTCGCCTCCGTCCAACTGACTCTGACGTTCTGTGAGAAGTAAGATGTGTGACGGCGTGGTGACGCCACAGAGATGTTGGACATCTGGCTGGAACATGAACCAACTGCTCAAACTGGAATGCGGATGGATTACTCAGCCTCTCCCGCAGGTGCTTCAGAGGCACTTTTAATATTTAAGACCACACAGGAAACAAGTGGACAAAGATAAGTTAATTAAAATATCAAGTAGCAGCTCCATACCTGCCTGCCGCCTTCCGTTCTTTTTATTATGACGGTAAAACCACCAGACTGAAGTGATTTTAATTGCATTTCTCTTATTAAACATGAACGACACAAAGAGGCATTTGGTTTCATGCAGCTACAAAACGATGCACACACACACACACATTCCCCACAAACACACACGTTGAACGAAAAGCATGAACAAGCACAGCGGCAAAGTATCATCTAACTCTACCAAAGATGCTTGTGTCCATTCCTTGAAGTCCTATTTCATTAGTGACCCTACAAGCTGGGACTGTTACCAAACATTTCATCTCCCCGCTACAAACAGAAACGTGTGTTTATCGGTTCTTTGAGCTGTTTATTATTGTCTGTCAGTGGTGTTCTGATGAAGAATGCCGTGTCCTTTTCGTTCCTCTCAGGTAATGACAGCTCAAGGATTAAGACTCTCTGCATCTGTAAGCGTCTTCAAATCTTTCACTCTGTCAGCCGCCGAATCGCATGTTGAGCTGCTCTGTTTTCTCTTTTGTTTGAGGATGAAATGACGCTGACAACTCAGAAAGGAGAAAAGGGAGAGCAGGTACGTTTTTTTTGTTTTGTCTTTCGACATTTCTACTTATTTTCCTCCAGCAACGACTGTGAGGAAAATGTTTCCTTACGAAGGAAACATAAAAAGGTCGTGTGGAACCTGCTGCTCAGAGACGACACAGGTGGATGTTTCCAGAGTCACCCCCTGTGTCCACGTCCCTTCAGTTCTCCAGGGACAGGTGAACTGAGGACGAGTGGACGTTTTTCTTAAATACTGAATGAATCCGTTTTGTCCCTCGACCATTTGCCGTCAAAACAAAAACATCTCAATGTATATTTTGGTTCAACAGTTTTTCTCAATTAAAAACTCAATTTGTCCTGACATATTATCGGTCAAATAAAGTTGTCATGAAATATTATGATATAATAATATGACCGAGAAGAAGTGGGATATTGATGTTAGTTAGTTAGTTAGTTAGTCAGAGTTATCAGGGTTTTGTCGGAGCTTGGAGAGAAAACCTTTGTTCTTTGTATTTGCAGTTTGTGCTGCATGTGCACAAACTGAGAACTGACGATGTTTCCATCCTGCAGGGAGAAAAGGGAGTTCAAGGACCTCCAGGTTTCAAGGTAAACCTCATTCACCAGCAGAATTCTTCAGAATCCATTGTGTCCACACTTTGCAACAGAGAGCGTTCTGCACAGAATGCTACAGGTGACGGCCGTCGTTACTCAAAGATCTTTTCTCTGGTGGAGACAAGTTTCAGAGTGGGACGGAGGCCTGAGAACATGCTGAACGTTTTATTCACTTGAGTGATACACGAGTGTATCTGCTCTCAGACGGAACAGAAGTGCATCTCTGCCTCTCTGATGCACTGAATTCAGATTAAAATCATCTGTCTGTGACAAAAAAAAACTCCAATCTGAAGTTAAAACTGTTGCTTTTTCTTCTCTTCTCACGCCCCGTCACAGGGTAATACCGGGCTTCCAGGGCTGAAGGGAGATCCGGGACCTGAGGTGAGTCAGCTGAAAGTTAAATGGATAAATCTGCTCCATCCAAACGTCCAGATGTGAGTGAGCACACCAGCTGCAGAACCGAAAAAATGCTAATTCCAGAATTAAAAGTCGTAAAAAATGCTGATAAATGATCTGTTACTTGCAAAAGTTGGTCAAAAAGCCAGTTCAGTTTATTTTGAACAAAGCTGAAGCAGCATATGTTTTTAAATCGATATAAAATCCTGAAGAAGAGCCGGGACACATGAACGACATGAGGAACAATACATAACAAGATGCTTTATGAAAGCTACAAGACACAGGTTTGATCTTGAGGTTCCAGTTGATGCAATAAACAGACTGACAGAGAGATGCAGCGATGTTCCTCCGCCGCCTCGGAGAACATGAGAGGACAACAGACTCGTCAGTGAACGGTCCGTTGACAGCGTGGGAACGTGGACGTGATGCATGAGGACAAACGGGATGTGGCAGGAATTCCCACACGTGATGAAAGTGAAGATTTTTCTGATTAAACTTCTGTCAGGAAAAAGTATTTTTTTGGGTAGAATTCCGGTTTTGATGATAAAAGTTGGAATATTCAGAGAATATTTGACACACACACTGTAAAACTTCACTGATGAAGAATCAAAAACAACTTTGAAGGCTCCACCATCCACCAAACACTGTAAAATATTTAGACTTATGGGTGAGATGATTTCTTCCAGCGTACAGACGCTACTTCTGTGACGGTACCGTTTGACATGAGCTCAGTTTCCATGGTGATTCAGCTGCGTTCAGCTCATCTACAGATACAAAGACACTAATGAGCAGAAAAGGAGAAAGAATATAACCAGCTAACAAAAGAAAAAAACAGGTTTTATCTGGAATCCCATGTGCATGTGGACTGACTGATGCTCCGTGGTGATGATGATGATGATGATGATGATGATGATGTTCTCAGCAGAGCTGGTTCATGAAAAAAGAAGCACACTGCCGTTTCAAAGCCAAGCAAAAGCAGGAAAACAGCCTCATGTGCTGTTTGCTGTGTGTTTTCTAGGGCAAGCCGGGCCTGTCTGGACCCACCGGACTCCCAGGACTTCCAGGCGAGCCGGTAAGTGCAGCGACTGCAGCGTTCTTTCCCTTATTGCTTTATCTGTCACCTTGCCACATCCTCCCTGTTCTAACGCTGCATGAACAGGATGAAAGGA
>CAAKHB010002859.1:41792-67871 GCA_901007665.1 Aeoliscus strigatus | reverse complement strand
TTTGTGTTTGTCAGGGAAACGAAGGCCCCCCCGGCAGTCCAGGCCCCCCAGGACCTCCGGTAAGTTCTTCTACCCAGAACAATTACTATCATACATATTCTATTGTGTTTTTTTTTTTTTTGTTTTCTTTCACAAACCTTCATTTCAATTAACTCCCCAGGTTACAGAGTGATAGCTCTCCTGTCTTATACAGACACTTACTTTCACATATGTGCACATATGATTATATGTTCATTTCATCTCATTATGACTGAATTAAAGTGACATAATTAGAAAATAAGAAAACACTGAAAAACAGACAAAACACACTGATAAATAAGTTACAGTAGTAAACCAATTGCACAGAGCCAAAGAAGCACAGCAAAACAAAGAGAGAGGCTTTAGCCCAACGGGAAACCCCTGGTACAGTCAACGATGGAGCAGAACATTCCATCACATGCACTTTCTTTCCTGCACTAACAGCATTTAGCGCCACGTAACACGCACAGCCGACAAAGGGGGACAAATATGATGAAATCGCAGCGACCTGCTCACTGGCACTGAATCATGTCCCCTGTCTTTAAAAGGCCAGTGAGTAGCCGCGTCCAAAGTTACATCTATAATTCATCAGGCGTCCCCTTGAACCTGCCGTGCCCCTCCACACCCCGCGCTCATAAACTGCAGGCTGGGAGGACAGGGGACGGCTCAGTGGCCTGAAAAGGGCACAGACATCCACTTGCTTCTAAATGAGAACCTTGACTCCCCATCTTCACTGGAGCCGCCCGTGCCCAGTCCACAGGACATGACGGGACAACAACGTCCTCATACGCCCGTCCAGTCTGAAATTACCTTCTTCTCATGATCAGTCTTTTGTGCTTCTGGGTTGCTCTCATTTTTTTGTAATAACCAGTGACCAAAGGATTATGAATCCTGTTATTTCCTCTTTTCTTCGCTCCTGCTCTCGTCTCCTCTTGCTGTGCAATCACCAAATGAGCTATTGATCCCTCTCGTGTAGCTTTAAAGGGCTTAATAGGGAAGAAGTGCTGCAGGTCTACTGTACAGCTTTCTGCAAAAAACCGAGGGACGTCTCCGAGAGGGGGCATGTGATCTCTTATAGACTTATGCTTGTGTTTCAGGGTATGCCGGTTGTCGAGGGCAACGGGATGAGCAGTCTGTACAAGCTGCAGGTAAAATCATCCGTTGCTAAAAGCACCATCAGTCTCCATGGCAGGAAAAGGAACCTGTGCTTGTGGTTAAAATATGTTTGACCTATATTGCAAAACTGAAAATAAATGTCGTTTCAGAACGGTGGAGCTATTTTAGGACCCCCTGGAGCGCCTGGTGCTCCGGTAAGCATTATCATTGTTATGGCTGAAGCTTAGAGAGAAGGCTGGAGATACACAAGCACTGTTGATAGCACATGAGCTGCACAACAAATAACCCAACCCAGTGTTATCTCTGCCCCGGAGGTTCAACTTTCATGAGCAGGTCATGAAATGAACCGACCCTCCTCAGGATACCCAACATGTTGATATGCAAAATGGACATAGCAGCAGCAGCGAGCAGAAATGACCCAATTTGCTAATCAGCTCCCACCGCTGCGCTTCCTTATCCCAAAATGTGTGATCTGGTCTGTTCCTGGGAGGCGTTTGCTCCCCAGCGCCGTAGGGATCCATCAACAACCAACACGAAAGCTGGTGACAGAAACATCCTCATGATTTTCAGCTAAATCTGGAGGATGACTTCTCCCCGTGGATCCATCAGCGATCAATCACTGCTGCCAAATTGTCAATAATTCCCAGTGAGCCGCAGCCATTTCTCATCAACACAGGACCGATATTTCACACCGTGATCATTTGAAATGTTGCTCGGTGAGGTCACAGCCACACAAAGCCGTGTGATTTATTCACTGGAATTTGTGAGACAAGAGGGGCAATAATGAATCCGATAAATTTTAATGGCAATAACAGACAGTAGCTGCTCGTCGTTTCAGAGCATATTTATGATTTTTACGGTCGCAGTTGTCACATTCATGGTGGTAATCTGTCCCTTTTCTCCATTTAAGGGCCCCAAAGGAGATGAAGGACTTGCAGTGAGTTGACACTTTTCCCTTTGGAAGATATTTGTATGAAATATTTGTTGATTTTCTTTTCTTCTTGACACACACAAAAAAGAAAGTGTACAAGTCAGTTTACTTTCTATCAATGCCTCTGTGATTGTCGACAGCACACAGTAAGTCGACGCCCTCCAGCGCTGCACAACAGCAACAAATGATCATGTCTCGCACAAACATGATCTTTTCGTGCCATATTGTGTTGCCGGTGGGAACCCATGAATCCACTGTGCACTTCAAATGCCCCCTGTCCCTCTCACACACACACACACCCGTCCCTGCCACTGACACCTGAAAACGATCCACAGTCACGGAAACGATTCAACGCTTCTGCCATCAACTTGAATTCTTTATTCTCATGGGTCCAATTGTATTTTTTATTGTTTTTTAGCACCGTGATTTTTCACCGGGATGTTAATTTGACATTTTAATAAATTGCGTGAGTGGCTCCTGTGCGGTGGAGGAATTGCCTCAATCCGTCTCACAGCTGATCCTCTGGCGGCCGCCAACACCAACACCCCCCCCCCCCCCCCCCCCCCCTCTCTCTCTCTCCCCCTCAGACACGCTCACTTATTCACGACAATCTACATGTGTGACAATTACCTGCACAATCCGTCTGTGTCAGCACGGGTTGCCCCTCCGTTCCAAGTAATGGCATTTCTCCCCGGCAGCTCGAGCACAGTGAGGTAGACGGAGGCCGTCGCTCGGTGGTGGAACGGGTCTATTTTTAGTGTGATGGTGGAACGGCTGTGTTTGGTCTGTAGCCTACAAACTGTGACAGCAGCAGCTGTAGATCATCTGATGAAGTATTGTTCTCTATGGATCCTCTTTGCATTCACACGTGCAGCGACATCCCCATCGTTCCTAATTTAATCCTCCCCCCCCGTCGATGAACAAACCTTCTGTCAGTGAGACACACATGCAAACCACAGTGAGTCGGCATCAGTGGTGAGGTGTGTTTCTCTCGCAGGGGGAACCGGGGGCCATGGGATTACCTGGGCTGGAAGGACTGCCCGGTGCCAAGGTAAGAAGTGAAAGAAGCATCTGAACCACAACCTGAAAGCAGCTTGGGAGAAAAAGGCTCTTTGAAGCTCAATGGTTGAATTTAAAGAACCAAAGTTTTGGATCCTCTCAGGTTTTTACCCCCCAAAACTGATTTATTACTTCTCCGGCTGGTTATTTTGGGGGCCACACGCTACTGAAATAGAAATAGAACAGCATTTTTCAGACGCTACATCGTGTCACAATGGCTGCTGAACAGAAGTATCTGTTAGGGGGTGTACAGAGAACATAGACACTGACTCAGTTCAAATGCTTTTGGATGTAAATACAAACGGTGAGGCCCCCCCCAGCAGAATTCATCATACATGGACTAGATGTCATTATCTGAGCTTTTGCGTCACATGACAGCGATGGATGTGTGTGTTCTGTGTGTGTGTGTGTGTGTGTGTGTCATCTATTTGACATGGCCGCTCTTTTTCCTTCAGGGGGATGTTGGTTTGCCGGGTCCACCTGGAATCCCAGGTCCTCCGGTAGGTGATGTTTACTTGGCTTTTGAGCAGCCTCCTCCTGATTTCCGCTCCTTATCGATCTGCCGTTCTTGTTAAAAAGTGATTGTGAAGTAGCAGCATCCTGACAATTACACTGAACACGTTCGAAGCTCCGCTGTACCACCGTCGACGGGTTTGTTAATGATGAATGAGGTGCTGTAGGTATGACACCGGCGAGCACCTGTCAGACGCTGACTGCTCTCCTCCTTTGCTTGTGATTGACAGGGGAAACCCGGCACTCGCGGGGAGCTGGGGATCCCAGGAGAGCCGGTGAGCACCAACCTCCAACTCTCTTTGAGCTGTCAGTCCTTTATCGCTGCTGACTGACGCCCCTGTCTCTGTTCTCTGACAGGGGGAGAGGGGGCCGCTGGGAGAGACAGGATTCCCAGGGCCAGAGGGACCCCAGGGTGTCGCTGTAAGGATCTGTTGCGTCTTTGTTGCTTTTCACTTCGTAATTCCATTTGCATGTTCTCCAAACACCCTGAATGAATGTCCAGGCTGAAATGGATGAAAGGTGAACGCGCCAGCCATCGATTGTTACCTTAACTCTATGTAATAATTACTATCAAAAATGCTTTCTGTAATTTTCCCTGTGGTCGCACAATGAAACCGTGTTTGCGCAGCAGTCAGGATCATTATGCCTTGGTTGAGATATCTCATTAACTGTGGAGATTACCAGGAGTGCAACGGCGCTGATCCGATCGAAGAAGCTGAGGCAAAATGTCTTTGTTTGTGTTGCGCTCTGAGCAGGGGAGACCTGGAAGAGATGGAACTCCTGGATCCAAGGTGAGTTGCTCGCTGCAAATCCCCCTATAGAAACTGCTTTACATCTGCCGCTCTCCGGAAACATGGCACTGCAGATTTTTTATCCCACCGCCCCTCCCAGTCCGCAGCAGCCCGAGCACGTTCAACTTTGCATATTTGACACTTAAAAGTTCTAAGCACAGACTCCTGTAGATGCAAAGGCTGTGGTGGATCTCTCGTGTTTTCAGGCAGCCGGCGCCTCCATTAAATCTGCATTTGGCTGCCTGATTGGCTTAACGTGAAACAAATACTGCAGCAAAATCTGTTTCTGGTAACAAACCCATTAAATGTATAATCGCTCCAAACAGGCTCACAGCAATTACATCATTCCATTTTAGACTCTGTCACCTACCACGCTAACGGCAGCCCCGACGTTTCATTGTTTTCTTCTTATTAGTACTACTTCATATTGTTGCAGTGCAAAGAGCCCTTCTACAGTCGTGTCGTCATGTCTTCTCCCCCCGTCGTCTGACTGTTTGGTGAGCTAACAGTGCCATCTAGCAGGTGGCTTCGCTCCTCGGCCAAGGCTCCTCACACGCTGCTTTGTGGCTTAATGTAATGCTCAGGGAGGCACATTTCAGTGGGCAAGATGATAGATTTAAGCCTCCCATCAGGCATAGGGGAATACAGAGTATTGCAGATTAAAGCAGGCAGGGGAGAGCGGCATCACAATGAGAAGCCCACTTTAAAACCACATCATGCCAGATTGTCTTTTGCATGGCTCCTGTAATCCAGCAGGAAATTGATACAAAGACGCTCCCAGAGGTCTCGCTGCGAGTGCAGTAAAAGAAAGCAATGAGGAGTGACAGGGAAGGATTGGAAGCCACGAGATGTTGTGACATGAAGCCCCAGACAAGTATTTTCTCTCCTGTGCTTCCCGAAGCGGCTGGTGAGAAAAAGAGAAAAGGCTCGGTGGAAAACAGAACAGGAGAAGATGCAGAGGAGGCGTGACATTGCAGAAGGTGAAGCTCTACGGGAGGACAGAACATGAACAATACACCTGAGGAAGAAACAATCAGTGCACAGTCATGTGAAAAGTGTTCATCTCTCAAAGTCACGTCAGTTGTTGGGAAAAAAAATACTGATGTGAGTGAGATCACCAGGCCTGTGGGCTGGTGATGGGCTGGTCAGACAGAGTGGAGCTGCAGGTTGGAGTAGTGCTGCGTGGGTTCTCCTGAGAATGTGTGTGGGATGAAAGGTGCTTAAAAAGCTTTGGGGTGGCATCATTTCCATTTATTCAGACGTGTTCAAGCCTGTTTGTCTGCTGTTTGTCTTCGAAGGGAGCCACAGGTAAACCGGGCGACCGAGGATCCAAGGGCGAGCGTGTAAGTACGGCGTGTTTTCCCCAAAACAAGCTGTTTTTTTTTGTGATATAATGCCCCAAAACAGGCTTTTGATGAAAAGTAATGAACGTCTAAACTCGTGCACTAATCCCCACCAGCACACGAGCGCTAGATAAAGGCGTCAAACACTCGTCGCAGCTTCCCATTGTGTTTGCAAGGCGACTTTAAAGAGCTCTGTCACACTGTCTGTCTTATGTGCTGCGAACGCTGCTAGCAGAAGACGCAAATGAGGCTTTCACGTCATAGTTGGCACGAGACGCTCCGGACAGGTGACAGACTGGACTCATTTGGAGAAATAGATCAATGAGCGTAGCGTGTTTTGGCTACGAGTCAAGTGGCAGTAGTAGTGTCGCCAATCCCAATCCAAGGCCAAAACTCTAGCTTCAATCAGCCCAGAGCCATTTGCAAGAGATGGTATGACGCACACATGCTGTTTCTTTGGCTCGCCGTTGCAGGGCGACCCAGGGATTCCAGGAGAAAGAGGTGTTCAGGGCGAAAGAGGACGTTCAGGAGAGGCTGGTCTGATTGGACCCAGTGGACCTCCAGGACAAAAAGGTGATCCAGGCCCCCCAGGACGCCTAGGGAATCTGCTGGTGAGTAAACAAACGCTATTTTTTCAAATATTATTTCTGTTTTTGTTTTTGGTTTTTTTTTCCAAACAAAAATCTCCCTGTGTTCGTGTTAAGTTCTCGTTCCAGTATGCAAATCACAGGTTTCTGCAGGGAACATCAACAACAACACAATCTGTTCGCTTTCTGCCCAACGACTTCCCGTCCAAGCGCAGCACCGGAACTGAGACCGATGTACACGTAGCGTGTGTGTGCACGTCTGCAGGATTACCAGCACAGATGCAAAGATTTGAAGCTGTGCTGGTTTGTCATTGTTAATGTAGCTGCAGCCCGGGGACGTTCCAGCAACTAAAAGCACACTAACGGTGCTGTTGGCTTTGATTTCCAGCTCCTTTGTGGGGCGAAGCATACATATTTATATATATTTGGCTTAAAGTACACATATTTACAGAGCTGGCATGAGAAGCTGGCTTTCCTCAGAGACACAGATACTAACAACAACAATCATGTAGAAACTGACAACACAGTGTAATATGTAATTTAATTTTCCCATCTGAATGCAGTTTGTTTTGAGACTCACACACACACACACACACTCGTACTAATAGTCAAATGCAAAGTGGGACGGTAGGATCCAGCTGTCTCTGGCCCAGAGACAGGGTCATCTGTCAGTCACAGAGAGACAAACCAGTCCCACTCACATTCACACCAGAGGACAACTGAGTCTCCAACAGGATGCTGATGTGATGTACACGAGACGGGTTTGGAGGAAACGATGACTGACAGGCCGTCTTCTTCTTTTGTTTGAAACCTAACGGAGACTAAATGAGACAAACACACCTCATGTGACCTTGTGTTCTATGTTGGTTGCAGACCATGAAAAGACTTTGTTCTGCACAGCTCTCTTAGTCAGTGACTATTAGTAGCGTGCAAACAGTGATGTTGCCTCCTTTCTTTGGTGTGAGCAGATCAGATAAACTGTCAGGACAAGATGTTTGACTTTTTATCTAAAAGGAAAATAGAGATGGTCTCTGAACTGACTCTCTTTACCCAGGATGACAGCCACATCATTGAAGAACTCAGAGTGTTCATCAAAAATGAAGTACTGAGGATCTTTGAAGGTACAAATATTTACACTTTTATTTTGGTCATATTTCCCTCATGTCTGCCTTTTTCAATTCCGCATTTGAATTTAATCCATTCTCACAGAAAAGCTTTCCAGCTCTGTGATGCTGCAGAAGACGCCTGCAGGCATACTGGCCGCACAAGTCCAAGGACCTGCAGGACCCCCTGGCAAGAACGGGCTACCAGGTCCACCAGGAGAGCCTGGACCTCCTGGTCCTCAAGGTAGAACGTGGAACACCACCGATGACACTCGACTTAGAAATAACACCCCCATCATCTAGCGCGGGAAATAAATCTGTGCGTGTGTGTGCGTGTTTTTACTAAACATACATGAACTTAATGTCACGCAGCACATATGTGAAGGAAGCACCTGACCAGTCGACCCACACGTCTGCATGTAACTCAGCTCATAGGATGTGGGACCGGGGGTGGCGTGAGGGGTTGGGGGGTGTGGGGCACCTTTGTCTTGCAGGGATTCATGGGCGTTTCTCTCTCGCTTAGAGCCAAATATGAAAGCAGACTGAGGGGCGGGAAGCAGAGGACAGGCCAGCAGTGTGGCGCACAGACGACGAGCGAAGAATTGGCTGTGAAAGAGGAAAAGTGTTGGGTGTTGATGCCTCAGTCCAGCGGAGAGACGCTCTGCCGTGTTTAAGGAGGCTAGTCAGGAAGGAGGGTGGACTTTTATCTGTGCGGACGGTTTGCTGGTCAGGTGACACCTCAGCCCCCTCAGGAGCGTGGAGCTCGTCTGTCTCTGTATCTACCTCACACCGTCCCACGACCACATTAACCCACCGCTGCGACAGAAAGCTTCCGCTTCTGGACGACAAATACTTGTGCAGTGTGTTGATGCCCTTTGCGTCACACACGTGCTGGATTCTGTGTGCTTGTTTCATTTTTCACCCCTCAAAGAATGTTATGTAGGTTCTTCCTAATGCAGCTTTGCAATAAATGTTTATTGAAAATAAAGAGGAAAGTTATTTCCCTGGATAAATCAAAAATTCAACAACTTCTTAATTCTTTCTTTGTTGACTAGCGCCTCCACTCAGGGAGGCAGTTCGGGGTAATATTTCCTCATTATTTCTCGTCATCCTCCGCTGGAGACTGTGTTTCTCTGGAATATCCAATTTGACTCTTTTTCCAATCGGCTGAAATGAATTGTCTTTGGAGGAAAAAAAAACAGCCCTCTGTTACGTTCTGTCTACGTCCTGGTGGTTTGATTTCACGCGGCTGAAAATCTCAAGATGTAGAGTTTCCCCAAAGAATGCACGCTGGGGAGTCATGTCTTCCTTTTTCCCTGTTTTCTTTGTTTTCTCCTTTTGTTGTTGTCTAACAATGATCTCTTATTCTGTTATACTCATCTTTGACTTTAATGCAACATAAATCATCGTGTTTAGATGCATATTTCATTAATTCTTCCTTCTTTATTTTTTTTTTTGTATTCACCAGTGTTTTCTGTATATTTATTCCTGCTGACTGACTGAGCTGCTGTGTGTTGTACAAAATGATCTTACCAGTAAAAATCCCACACAAACTGGGCTTTGACAGAGCAGCTGCTCAAAGAAAAGTGTTAATGTAATTTTTGTTCTTCTAAAGGGAAAACTGAGACTAAATGATGATGGGTTTGGAACAGGAGCACCAATCCAGTCAAAAAGTATCAGCATGTGTTCCTGACATAATTCACTAATTAGCTTGTTTCAGATGAGCACAGGAGCTCGGTTTTATCGGCCCGAATGTTTTCGCCCTGTGTGCTGTTCAGTGCTTCTCTTCTGCTCAGAGGTTCCCGTCTCCGTCCAGAATCGATCCCCCGTGAGGCTCTGTGAGTGTTAAAAGAAGTCTCATTATGGCGACGATCTGTGGATATTCACTCTCTTCTGAGAATCAGCTTTAGAGCATTTATGAGCCTTTTTTATTTTTTTTTCTCTCTCTGAGGTTTCTCTGACATGAGCGCTGAAGCGGTTCCCCTTTGGGCCAGGCAGCGCGATGCTTGATGGTCCTGTCAATGTTTCGGATTCACTCCATGCAACCGCCGGTCCCGACTCCATTACTTTAAGTGCCTTGTGGGGAAATATTTCTAGAGCCCCTCAAATTCTGACGACTGTTTTTCAGCCGCAAAGACTTTTGCTGGCTTTGCATGGAGCGACAAAGTGTTTTGACCGTGCGAGGCACGAGCTGCAGATTAGCGCTTTTTGTTGTTGTTGTTGTTGTTGTGCTGAAGAAGAAGAAGAAGAAGCATGTGTTTGTGTTCGAATGCCGCCATCGCAACAAAGATGTTTCTGAGCGTGAGAGGATGGAGTTGGATTTCTTTGACCAAATGCTTTTATTTTCCGCGTGTCGGCGTGATGCATTCATGACGTCTTTGTTGATTTCCACTCACATGCTTTTACTGACCCTTAGATCTGACCGGCGATTGAGCGAGGCCTTGTTCCTTTTGTTCGGTAATCTTCAAAGATCCGTGCTGATGGCGCGTTTGCTGACAGAAGCTTATGATGCCGCGCTGCTCCAACGCAGATGGTGTGTTTGATGATTTGTAGTTTGACAGGACGTCAGTGCGTCTTTATTTATTCACCGTTTGGGATCGAAACTAGAAAACGCAGTGGCCTGTTTGGATGTCAGCAAGCACAGCTCCCCGTTGATGGCCGCCGTCCGTGTTGATGTCGTTTATTTGCTCGTCTCTGGACAGATGTAAAGGTGGTAACGGCGTTTTCACACTAACCTCACTAACTTTACATGAACGTGTCATGTTTGTTCAATCGCTGTCGGTGTGTGTGTGTTCGCAGGATACAGAGGTCAGAAAGGGGAACGAGGGCAGCTTGGTCTGGGGTTACCAGGAGATCCAGGACCTGAAGGACCACCAGGTAAAACCTAGATAGAGTGATCTCGCCTTTTTAAATCAGCTGCTTTCGCTTTTCAGCAGCAGGAATTGTTATCAGCACACAAAATGATGAACAACGCGCTGTACACAAATCACAGAAACAAGGAGGAAAACGTTCTCAACAGGCCGGTGAACCAATTTGATCAGCTAAAGAGTCCGACGTTTCCCTCAGGAGCCAAATCGGAGCTGAAGGGAGAGTTTATATAGAATCATGTTGGTCAGGTGGCAGGAAACAACAAATCACTGACCAAATACTTCAGTGTGTCTCGTTTCTGGTGCTGTCACCAGCCTCGTTCAATCAGCACCGTAAACTTTCTTTGTATTTCCAGCAGCTCACACGTCAATGAATGTGTTCTTCAGCCGCTACATTTGCTGAAAAAGAAACGACATTTTAGGTCCTGAATAAAAGTTTCAACACATCCCAAGAAGTCGGCCTGTCCTCTGCTCCCGTGAACTAAAAAAATTGCTCCACTCACCCCTGACGGTGAGATGAGCAGTGGGGTTAGTGCTCTGATTTCCAGCCTGTGACAGTAGGAGTTATCACTGAATTTAAAGTCCTTCATCTGTGCTGCATAATTTATGTTCAGAGCAGACAGAACTGGGCTGTAGCTCTTCTTGAGCGGTCAAACCGCAGCAGACTTCTTCTCTCGGGAACGAGCGGCACCTTCGGCTCAATCGGTGGAGTTGGACTCTAGCAGGAAGACTCACGCTCAGTGTTCATAACCAAGAAATCCGAGTGAGGACACTGACGCAACTGAGCCACGCTGCTTCAGTTTGTCCAAGTTGATGATGATGATGCAGCAGCCATGGACCAATCAGGGGCTTTGTGGTCTCCTCAGGACGAAAGGATTTGAAACATGAACATTGGGATGACTTTCTCAATGACTGACTCATAGCCGCTCCTTAGAGATGAAACCGGAAGTAAAGTTTTAAAAAATGGGCATAAAAGGGAGTGCATTTCAAAATAAAACAGGAAAGAAGTAAGTTGGGAAAAGAGTGGAGAAGTGAAGAAACCAAAAGGCCCTAAAACAAGACAAAACAGGAAATGAACCTGAGTGTGAATCACAGTCTAAAGCTCCTGGCTCACATGGATCGACAGACGTGAGTATTTGTTCATCACCTGTATGTTTGTAGAAGGACAGACTTGATGAGAACGGTGCATCCGCTCTCTTTTGTTTCACCACGTCGGCCGTCAGCTGAGCGTTCGTTTGCACTGGCAGAAGAAACAGCTTTCACGTGAGACAGACGAGTGACTGATTAAAATCGTTTTCACGGGGAGGAAGTAGCAGCATCTGTGATTCTGTTTGTACGAAGTGTGCAGACGCGTGGTCGGTGTGCAAGTCAGAGACAGACTCTTGGAGGTTTGGATCCCCAGCAGGAGGAAGTCGTGTCTTTGAACTTCATCCTCGTAACATTAAAGGCAAACGAGCAAATAAGGTGTTGCCTAGCAACATGTGATGTCAACCATGATGACCTCGCCACATTCAAGAGTGTCGAAGTGTATTTTCTCTGTTCACTGGAAACCAAATTATTACTTTAAAAACAAGACGATGGGAGATCTAATGTCTTCAAACGAAATGATTTCACCTCATGTTCTTGGTGGTGGTAACTATCAGTGGAATGGGGCTTTGGCACCACCTGTTGGCCATTGATAGAAAATGTGATTTCACTGCTGCTGAAACAAGTCATACATCCATTATTTATTTGATGTCTTCCCTCTTCTTTCCAACAGACAATTCTGTTTTTTTCATGACAATCACGTCAATGTTTTTTGGTTTGAAGTTGAACAAACAAACAAACAGACAGATCAACATAATCGTCTTGTAGCATTGAAAGAACATTCACTGTGAAATCCAGTATGAAACTGTGTCCTTTGGTCTGTTCCTTTATTTGTTCATGGATTCTTCACTCTGTCACTCTGTCCCGTCACAGGTACAACAATCGGTACCTGACTCTGTACTGATGGTCAAACTCTGACCTCACATTAACCACCAATGACAAGCTCTGCTGGAATGTGAGAAGGTGCCGCTGCCGCAGCAGTTCACACTTTGTTGTTGTGTTTCTTGTCCAGGCCCCCCCGGAGTGACGGCTCAGGGTCCCCCAGGCCCCCCAGGCCCCTCTGGCCCCCGTGGAGCTCCTGGTACATGTGACCCTACTGAGTGTCTTCTTCCATCACGATGAACCCAGTGGAGCTTTCAGCCATCCAGACACAGTACAGAGCAGGAGGGGGTTGGAGGGAGTTCTACCACCTCACACTAACAGTTGGTGCATTTGGGGCCTTTTTCTCACATTATTATCAGGTTCACATTTAACAAGTTGTTTTTATTTTTTTTTCAACACAGAATTTTTATCTTGGTTCACACACAAACACACACACACACACACACACACTGCTGTTCTGTAATGCATTCCACGTCAGCTCTCATTACATCTGTCAAGACCATGAAATGACTCAGTCCTGCCTCACAAACATGATCTTAATTATTCGTCTGTCTCCTTGATTGGCCGGCTGATGCACCTTTCTGCTCGTGTGTGTGTGTGTGTGTGTGTGTGTGTGTGTGTGTGTGTGTGTGTGTGAGTATGTGTCTCTGAGACAGTGGGAGGGACAGATCAGCTGTATGTTCCTGACGTAACCAAAGTGTGTCTGATATGGAATTATTTATTGCAGAATGTATTTTACAGTTGTCGGAACGGTCACGTTAATATTAAATCGATATTATTTATAGAATGTAGATAACAACATATCTCCGACTATTTCGATTTTGGATTTATTGAATCATCCCTCAACACAGAATCATTTTACAATTACAAATCTTCCCGTTGGCATTGCGGCGATCATGGGATGATCGCGTGAAGGTTTCAGACTCTGATTTGTTTTCAGTGAGTGCCATGTGGTCTCATGTTCATCCGCATTGTCCTTTGGTCTGTAAATCGTGTTTTTCTTCACTACCATGGTGCTGACGACAGAATCATGTGATGACGTCAGTGACCCTCGTGTCCTTGTGTCCGTTGCTTGTTGACAGTGTTGTTTATGATGATTCCTCTGGTTCATTTGTATATTTTTGCCCATCAGACACTGAGGTGATCGGAAACACCTCACTACAACATCAGGCAGTTTGTTTTGGGTGAACTTGAATTTTTCTATTGTTTGATACATCTTTTTTATGGTTTTCACTGTGTATTCATGGTTGTGCAGCATCTCACAACTCTTATTTTAATTGTTTTGAGTGGACGTCACTTAAATACGTCACATTCTGTCAAACACATTTGCAGACATCTTCCAAAACAAAGGCCTTCCTAACATTTCAACTTCAGGTTGATGTATTATGAAAGTGTTTTCAATAATCCTCAACGATAAATGGATCAATAATTGACCCATCATGTCATGATCTTGTCATTTTCGATGCTGGTTAACAGGACTCAAAGACTCAAAGGTTTTGCGTTCTCTTCCAGCTGCGCTGCCGTGGTCCATGTTTGAAAGGTTATTCAGGCGATTTAGTGACATTAAAACCTTGATTCTGCCTCGACTTCATCCCCTTGATCTGTTTGACATGTTTCCTTTTCACTCCACGAATCACATCACTGAGAGCGGCTGCTCCTCTGACACATGTAAATCACAACACACCCTGAAGTCACACAAGAGTTTTTCAGATGTATTTTCCTCAGCATGTCTGTTTTATCGGACGTGCGTGCATGTGTTATTTTAGAGGGTTGAGGATCCAAATGTGTTGCACGGACTTCATTTGTGAGTTCAAAGAGCCCCCTGCTGGACGTGCGTTTATGTTCCTATTGCTTTTTTAATGGGACTGGTAGTGGGGTGGGGGTGCATGGACTTTCTTTGGGTTACAAGCTCCAGAATCACCCCTCCCTCTATTAGCATCTGTCCTTTCATCACACTTATTTTCATATTTGGTTTAATGGGTTCCCCTCGGAGACACTGACGCCGACCTTGACCAAATTCAAATGAGGCGCGCGGCATCAGCAAACGACTGTGATGTGAATTTTCTTGGTTTGACTCTGTTCTGCTGATGAGAGCAGCTTCCACACACTGAATGTAGCTCAATTAACTTGAATGTGCAATGCGATGTGACTTTAATTTGGTGGAACAGTACGAGAAGCAGAAGAGGACACAGAATAGCTTCAGAAGTCACTGCCCGCTTCGCCGGCCGCCCTTCTCCATCGCTCCCAGTTAAAGCCAATTTATTTTAAGAGGACAGTATCGGCTGGGTTGTAATTTGTCATGCGAGATTCACTCCGAACCGCATGCATCCACTTATTTTCTTATTGCTGTTTTTTACAGTGATGTAAGTTGATCCTGCTGCCAAAAATATAATCCAATCATGTAAATAAGCTCGTAACGAGGGCGAGGCTGCATCTCAGCAACATCCCTGGGATTAAAAATGTTTGCCTGTCCGGTGTCTTTATTCAATTTCTACCTCAGTCTAGTTTTCTTGACATAAGTCGTTTTTTAGGCGGAAGGGCAAAGGTCACATTTCTCTGGTTCGATATCAGTGTCAATGAGCTGATGATACTGAAGAGTCATTCTGTTCTTGGTTTTCTAGATGTTTTGTTTTACAGTTTATTTTCTTCCTCTAGCATGTTTGAACTAAACTGATTCATGACACCTGCCTTATACGTGTGCAATAAATGTAATTCAGTGCTTTATTCTCTGCATCCTGTTATATTTTCTGCACAAACATGGTTTGTTTGTTATTAAATGTACCATCAAACCACAAGATGTGTTCACGCCTGAGTTAGGTTTTACAAATAATAACATTTTAACAACTTCAAGCATTAATTTTCCGGATGTGTAAAAATAAAAATGAAGTAAAAATTAGAGAAATTCAGCTTTTGTTCAGGTTGCTCAGGATGAGCTGATGACTGGCTGAGCCTTTAACTATAGTACATTTCCATGACAACCAGTTAACTCCATCTATGACTGAAGATCCTGTCATGTGATTGAATGCTGCCTGATTTTTATTTTTAATAGATTTTATTACAAAGAACATAGACCATCACAGACTGATACTGCAGAGAATTACACCATTTTTGTGTCTTTTTTATTTCTTACATGAATGAGCATTTCCCCCCTTATACAAACATACGTCCAACTCTCTTGTCGTTCTGTACAATGAGGCTAAATGTGCCATCAGATTATTTTGTAGGAAATATAATTAACCACATTCTAACATAGTTTTTTTTTTTACAGATTTACAAACACTGACGTCAGTGCGACTTGACAGTTTCACCCTCTCTCCTGTTTATTGGGAGCCGCCGGGCTGAAGAGGCAGTCAGACGGTTTCTAAAGAAGAAACGAGGCTTTCAGCAGGTCTTTGCTACATCACCACCTACAGCACCAAATAATTGGAAAAAGGCACTTAAAACCAGACAAGGTCCTGATCCTGGTTTGATTTGGGCTTCGACTTGAGAACAGCGTAAATGGAGAGAACACAAAAGGGAAACGCAGGCAGAGGTGTGAGGAGAAAGGATTGAACATCTCCAGCCATCTTATTTAATGGACATGTCAGCACACCTTTCTGAAAATATTCAAAATCTCTCGGGTAACACATAAAGAAGTGTGTGTGTGTGTGTGTGTGGTGTGTGTGTGTGTTGAAGAAGCAGAGTCCTTCTGACGGAGATGTGGCTGGCACCAGGCTGGAGATTAATGGATGGATAGCGCCACAAACCACAGCCCCTGAGATGAATGTGTGAGCAACGTGCGCTCAGGGGAGATAATCCAATAGTCTTTGTCTCTAAACCGAGTGGCTCTTAGTTCCCTGTAGGTCCCTTCACATCCAGAGACTGATGAGCGGCCCCGGCCTGGAGGTTACAGGCTGACGGGTCGCAGTAACCGTTAGGACCTGCCGCTCCAGGAGGCCCTGGTACACCGGGCTGACCGTGGGCACCCGGAGGTCCCCGCTGGCCGTCCCGCCCATCCTGACCGTAGCCAGGTTTGCCTGGCTCACCTGTCGCCACACAGATCACGTTAACATGCGACTGCTACAACGGAAAATGAACAAACAGATTCAAACCGCACTCACCAGGAAGTCCCGGGGGTCCTGGCTGACCTTTGGGCCCTCGAGCCGTCGGCCCTCTGGAGCCTCTGTCGCCCATCTCGCCTGCGGCGAGAGTCAGGTGAGTAGAACGTCGCATCTGTCAGCCGTGACACCTGAGAGACGTCCTCTTACCTTTGGGTCCCTTCACACCAATGGATCCCGGGGGCCCTTTGAGTCCTGGGAGGCCTCTCGATCCGGACTGCCCGGGGAAGCCATTGTCTCCTGGAGGCCCGGGAGGCCCCGGAGGTCCAGGTTTGCCAGGTAAGCCAGCGACACCAGACTCAGGTCTTCTTAAGCTAGCAGCTAACTGAGCTAGCTGTTCTGTTGGAGACAATTCAGACACTGTGATGTCAAAATTCATCTTTTCTCTATGTATTTATTGCAGAATTATAATAGAGAACATTTGCAGCCAGATCTGTGTCTGGATCTCTGTACAGAATCTACAAATGTAAAATAGCTCATTTCTACATATAAATGATTTGCATTTATGTTCTTGGGATGGCAAGATTGTCCAATTATTTATCGAATTACTTTATTTTTAAATCTATTCCTTCTTGCCTTTGCTGTTTGCTGAATAAATGGCGACACAGTTACGGTTGAACACTGACTGTCGAGGGACAACACGAGCACTTTTTAATTTGTGATATCATCGTGTATGACGACTCGTATATGAAAGCCTGAAGCAACTCTTGCGGAGACGATGGGCCAAGAGCTTCAGCTTGAAACAGACGGAGGTGAAGCTGTGGTCACATTATCCCCGAAGTATCTCCTGTTTCTGAACCTTTTTCCACCAGATCTTGGTAAACTGAGTACAAAGGAGATAATCTTCTTTATTTCAAGCAATCGGCAACAGAAACTGTAGGTTCCCGGAGCAAACAGAGCTGGGATCAGTCTCCCGTGGCTGCTCACTGTTTGCTATTTTGCTCCGAAGATCCCAGTTTTCTGGCTCCTGATGAAAATTCATTCGGCGGCTGCATGACTGCTCTTTTAAGATTCCTTCCTTCCCAGGCAGACTCTTTGCTCGGAGTGCCAGAGCGCAGGTCTGCTGGAGGTGAAATTAATTTTTCAACACATCTGGCATAAAAAAGTAATGAGTGCAGGAGATGAGTTGTGAAGACACAGGAGGAAAAGAATGAAGAGAACAGAGCTTCTGTCGTCGGTAAAATCTTTGTAACGCTGAGTGAGAAAATCTTTCATCCATCAAATAAACAGAGGCTGAAGCTTATTTCATGTTTTGGTTATGAGAGCTTCCCTTTTCAGCTGGAGAGTTTTCAGCGAGAACCCAGATCAATGAGCCACCGGAGGGGCGGCTCTGTGTGCGGTTGTGTAACGAGGCATTGTGGGAAAGATTAAAGTCATAAATGAGCCACGGGGGGGGATGATAAATGGGGTCAAGGGCTGATCTTTCTTACCTTGCATGACTCGCATACAAACTTGTTTGATGTGCTGATCGCTCGGCTCTTTGCCCTGTGAAAGACACAAGGCCGAGAGTCTAAACACAGGGAGCACTGCGCAGCTCTGACGACTGTCGTGGACGTGTTGTTGTATGCAGTTAAAGGTTTATACGCCGTGTATGCGCCGTGTGAGCCTGTAAAACCTGTTTGATCAACTCTGAGTGCACTCTTCTCTCAAAGTTTTACTCTACTCTCGCGGAGAGATGCTACTTTAGAATCGGCTTCCACAGGGAGAGTCTCGTGGCGATTTATTCCCAGCGTGGTGTCGTTACAAGCAGAGGTGGCCTGAAGGTTAGAGAGACGGGTTCGGTACCGGCGCTCTGGACCAGCGGGCAGAGCCGGCAGGAGGGATGAAGAAACAGTCGGACACGCAGAACAAACTGCCCTTGAGCAAGTCACGTACACTTCCAACTGTTCCACCATGCTGCCAGCGTGTGTGTGTGAGTAAAATGTAAAATCCAAACATCCCCGCTGGGATTTATAAATCTCATTTTTTAGCTACTCTGTGTTCTCTGAGGTATGTTTTTTCTCAGACGTACCGCAGGACCTTGAGTCCCTCGGACTCCAGGTGGACCCCTGTTACCCTGCATGCCTCGTGGTCCAGGTGAGCCGGGCGGGCCCTCGATGCCCGGCTGACCTCGACTTCCCTCTGGACCTCTTTTACCAGGCTCGCCCGGGTTCCCGACCTTCAAACAAAAATAAGAAGATGATCTCAAAACCTTTCACGGGTGACGCCGCAGGTTCATACAAGCTGCAACTGGCGTGTTACTCACATCTCCTTTTGGACCGGTTTCTCCTGATTCACCCTGGAAAAGAATTGACGACAGAGAAGATGAACACATGATAAACGGAGCCATCATGGGCTGATTGCTGCGAGCAGAAAGAACCAAACTTACAACATCCCCTTTGTCTCCAGGGTTCCCCTCATCTCCTTGTCCACCCTATGAAAAGATATTTCGTCAATTGTTTTCACAAATCACTCTTTTCTTTTTTGACTTTTGTTGCTTTATTTCATTTTATACCTGCTCTCCTTTAGGACCCGCCTCTCCACGCTCACCCTGTAATAGCAAACAAGACAAATGACCGAACCGGATCGTTTTGTTTCTCCACAGTCGACGGCCTGTGTGTTGTTCAGAAATAATCATCCAAAGACAAGTCTGAGCTGTTTTCTCACCCTCTCTCCTTTCACTCCAGGCACACCAGAAGGACCTGGAAGACCAGGAAGGCCGGGGTCACCTTTGGGTCCCTGCAACAAACAATAAAAGTCTTTAGCATAGAGAGAGAAACACTTGTAATTAAAATGTACCAATGGACAGATTTGGTAAGAGTCCAAAGTGGTTCAGTTGTGTGTCATAAAGAACTTTCTGCAGCGTTGAACTCTCTCAGCCATGTTTGTGTGTGCCATCCTGCTTTCACTCTTTCAGCCAGCTGCTTTCGTCTCGCCCCTGACTGTGAAAGTCAAACTGATGTGAGACCCAACTCAGTTCGCTTCTACGGAACATTCCAGCTGGAGAACACAGAGCCGTTCCTCCGTTCTAAGCGTCTGTCAGTCACTGTCTCAAGCGTTAAGTCCTGTAGCTTCTTCATACCCACGTCTTGGATGACGGACGAGGTTATTAGCAGTGCACATCTTTTCAAAATAAATGCCTTCATTCACATTTATATTCAGTCAGTCAAACTCAGTCCCTTACCCTGGCACCTGGCTTCCCAGCTGGACCTAGAGGGCCTTGTTCTCCAACATCTCCCTGTGGGGGGGTGGGTGGGGGGTGATGAGAATTTAGAATGGAAAGAGATTTTTGGGCAGATTATTTGCACAATGACAATTGGCCTGTGAGAATACAAACGTACAGGTTCACCCATGGGTCCAACAGGTCCGACCTCTCCTTGGTCTCCGCGCTCCCCCTGTGGTGTGACAGCGATCAATGACTGCTACTTCTGCGACTATTTCGTACACACGTTGTCAGGATGGTTTTGTACATGCAATGCTTCTATTCGTCCGTGTCAATTGACGCATGTCGCACCGTTTTGCCAGGAGAACCCACAGTTCCAGGGAGGCCTGATGGACCAGCGTCTCCCTGAACAGACAAGTTGAACCAATTCACTTTCGAGCTATATTGCTGAAATACAATTAAACTGCTAATATTTAGAGACTGATGGAGCAAACGACCTTCGGGCCACCCAGTCCCTTCGGCCCCGGTGCACCAGGCAAACCCTGAAAACAGCGCAGACATCATGAACACAGATCAACCACATCATCATCATCATCATCATCATCACATCACTGGAAGAAACAATGGTACTAAACAATATTGGTTTGAGCTGTTGACCCACATAAGCATCAGCTTGGGAAAAGGGCTCTTAAACCAGGTGACGACTTTCACACCTCTAAAATCCGCCGCTGCAGTCGCCGTGTTCTTCTTTTACCAACCGATTCTCATTAGTGTCTTTCATTAGGTTAATCACAGATTAAGGCTTTGCTTTCATTTTCCTGCATGAAGAAGACAGCAATTACTGTCTCGCAGTGTTAACACTGTGTGTGTGTGTGTGTGTAATAACAAAAAGATCGAATTAAGCTTTCTTTGCTTTAAAAATGAAGAAAATGCACCATTAAACAACAAAATTCCGAGCAGTAGCACACTCATCTGAATATCATTCCCATAACACAGTACTTCGATGCAGTTGATACACTGAGGTGTATCCAGTCCAGCAGTCATGACAGCTCAGGGTCAAAGGTCATACTCACAGGAAGCCCCTGAAGTCCAACCTCTCCAGGAGCCCCAGCTTTTCCTGTGTCTCCCTGTGGGCGAGTAGTCAGTGAACAGCTGATAATACCTGCCCTCGCCTATTATACACGAATAAAAACGTCAAACTAAAGCTCTACCTTTGCTCCTGGCATCCCAGGAATCCCCTCACGACCATCGACACCCGGCAAACCCTGGTGAGAGAGATGGCGGACAAAGATTAGCAGTTTGGAGGCACCAAATCTGAACATAATGACTAATAGCAGTCCCACTGATGGACAGAACACTCACAGCGTCTCCTTTTGGACCTGGCAGACCTGTGATTCCTCTTGGCCCTTGAACACCCTGAGGAATAAAACAGTTTGTACAAAATCCAGAGAAACACACATTTATCCTTGACATGAAGCAGCGCTGAGGATGAAGTGACAGCTCACCGGTACACCTTTAGGTCCCAGTTCACCCATCACGCCTCTCTGGCCTTGATCCCCCTGAAATAATGGAGACGATCATTAAGGTCTCATACATACGAGAGTCGCTCGTATACCAAAGTACTTCCACTCACAGATGCTCCTGCAACACCCTGCGGACCTGGCTCTCCATCAGGACCTCGAGCTCCCTGCCAGACAACAATAATACTTTTATTAAACCAGCAGTAGAAAAAAAAAACAAACAAAAAGGGGTTTCCAACAAAAAATAATTACCCTATCTCCTTTGGAGCCCATCATACCTGTGGCTCCGCGGATCCCCTGGGAGCCCTGAAACAACACACAGACCCAGTCAGAGTCTGACACAACCAACTACATCTTCAGTGCTGCAAATTTAGCATTTAAAAACAGTATCTGACCGTCGGCCCCTGAGATCCGACCTCCCCTGGACCTCCCTGTTCCCCTTCTTCTCCCTGGGGGGGGTGAAGGAGAAAAAACCCACAACAGTCAGATTATACCTGGAGTGTGTCCTACAGGAAGCTGCATGTTAATGAGCAAATGAGGCAGCAGTTGTTAAATGTGCTTAATAGCTGGTGTTTCATTGATTGCAAGTTGAAAAACAAACAATGTAACTGCACATTGGTGTTCTGCTGCTCTTAAAAGCACAAATAATTCACGCGCTGACTTCGCGTTCCACGTGGAATATCCACTAACGTCGATAGCGGCTCAGGTTAAAGACACTGGACATTTATTTGTCGTTAGGTTTGTCTCTCAGCGCTGCAAATTAGAATTGGCTATAAAACCAAGTAAACAAAACACACTAATGAGCAAACAGCAGTCAGCAAACAAATGGTGAAACGGGTCACCAGCTGAAATGAAACGATAATATGTCAGGTGAGGAAATGGGTTCCTGGAATGGTGACGGTGTTTTTGTTTGAGTGAGGCAGAATGCTGGATGTTTAAAGGTCTTCTATGTTGTTCTGTGAATAAAAATGGTGTTATCACTGCAGGGTGCAAAGTAGCGGGTCACACTTGTTTTCTTCATTCATCTACTCATTCATTCATTCATTGAGCTCTACAGGCAAAGCTCGTTCTCACCCAGTTTCCTATTTGTGGACTTGTGAATGGAAAACACACAAATTGAACTTTCACCGAAGGACAAACCCAACTGACAGTGAATCATATCCGACTGTAGGAGGCGATAAAGGCAGATCGGCCCGGACTCATTTCCATTTAAATGGTGCATGGACACATTACAGGCAGAGCGTGGTTGTGCTTGAACATTGTTTCAAATAAATCATCCTCCGCGCTTTACAGGGCGTCTGAGGCGTTACACACACGCATGTATCACTGCCTCTAATATAGAGCAACACAAATAATACTTGTCTAGCTATGGCCAGAATCCTTTTTCATGTTTTAGCTGTTGCATAAATTCCAGTCCCTTGTGAACTGTTGGCATAGGAGGCAACACGGCAAAGAGGAAACATCTCTGTAATGTAATAATTTATGCTGTTTTATATTCGGCGCTGGTGTTTAACTGTGCAATCTGTTCATTTTGTTCTCATGTTACCTTGTGTCCTTGTTTCCCAGGTTCACCTGCTTCGCCTTTCACGCCTTTGTGGCCCTGGAAACAGGCAGAAGACAGAGGTCAACCCTGTGTGCAGCAGCGTAATGTGGGAGCACAGACGGTACCTGGCTTCAGCTCACCTTCATGCCAGGGAGACCAGGATGTCCAGGGGTCCCAGGTGGACAGGAATTGGGACACTAGACAACAGCAGGAGGTCAGATTATTTTCATACTTCATCTACGTGCTGAAATTGTTGTTTGTATTGTTGAGGAACTTTACCAGGTCGGAACTGCCCAGCATCCCAGCTGCGCCCTGGAGACAAAATACACGTTGTACTTCAGTTGATGAGCATCACACATCTTCTCATGTGAGGTGTCTGCATGACTTACTCTGGGTCCCACTGGTCCACGGGGTCCTTGTGGCCCTCTGACGCCCATCGGCCCCTGCGGAGCAGGACACAGGTCAGAGCGTACACAGAGGGAGTAACTGGACGATGTGTTTTATCACCCTGAATCCGTATGAATTATTAAGCTGTAGTTCAAACCTTCAGTGCTCTACGTAATTATTGTGAGAAAATTTTTATTTCAGCCTGATTATAGCGAACAGATGTTTTGTTTTTTTTTTTAATCGCAAACAATCTTTAATTTAAAGAAAACGTGTTCACTTTTTATCATGCATGCATGTTTCGAATGACTTTAATGTGAATGTTTTGGATTCTGTGTTCTTAAATCAGCCTCTAACTTCTACAAGTGTCCACAGTATCTGTGTCCCGTGACTGGTTCGATCAAATATCTTTGATTCTAAAACATTGTATTGATTAAAACAGTGTAAGTCTTCCATCTGCACTCACAGGCGGTCCACCTTTCCCCACTTCGCCTGGAAGGCCCCCAGGCCCTGGTGGTCCCTGTTAAACATGAGTTGGTCAACAGATCAACTCTCGTTTGATGCTTGAAGATATTGTGGCATGAAATGTGAATAAAGACTTACTGGTGGTCCATCTGGTCCAACACCCTGAGAAGAGACACACAGGAAGCATCAGTGTCTCATACATGTGTCAATAAAGAACCAGATCAATGCAGCAGAGAATGAATTTAACTCACAGCGGCTCCACGAGGTCCAGGTTTTCCAGGTTCGCCCTACAAACAGAGACCTTCTTAGACAAATAGCATTTTTACCACAGTACAAATACTGTTTTCTTAATTCAGACAAAAGCTCACATATGAGGTTGAACCGAGCTGTGTCAGAGTTTACATTCCTGACGCTCATCACATGACTGATCACACATGACCCGGCCATGTTTGGCTTAATGAGAACCGATGTCGGAGCTTCGTGCCCCACAGAGATTATACAGAGGACTCGCGGGATTAAGTCTCATTTGTCATCAGGAATCGGTTAATGCACGGAAGCACTCGCTGCTGGACAGCAGCTTGGCACTGATTCGCTGCCGCTCTGCGAAGCAGCAAAGAAAAGGCTCATTAGTCACTTACTTTCTGTCCGACGGGACCGTCGGGGCCTAGATCTCCAATCGGACCTGTCAAACCCTGCAGACAAGAGACATGAGGTTTTACTAACACGCCAACCCCACCAACACTTCATGTGTTTGACTTGTATGTTGAGATGCAAATGAGGGAGGAAATACTCTCAATTCAGGGTTCGACCATCCCGTTACATCATCAGGACACACACCTTATGGGAGGAGTCCTGTGTGGGAATATTCATATGAAGGATTGACCTCACTAACTCGTTCTAATAAAGTGTAAACATACCAACTGCACTGCAGCTTTTTGTTGTTCAAACATCCACAGCAGCGTGTTGGATCTTAGAGACAGAAGAAGCAGCAGGGCAGAGGGCAGAACTCTCCGGCTGCATTCCTGTGGCTCATTTCAAACAAGCCCACCGAAAGGTATCATTCCACACCGTTTTGTGGATTCTCATCAGGGGATACCAACTGCACCCGGCCAACAGAGACGCTATTGTTTCCTAAATTCCAGACAGTGTGTCGACTTAGAACACTGGAATTCAGCTGGAGTATGAAAACACACAATGTAGCTTCACGACTAACTTTGTGTTGGCTTTCTGACCCTTCTGTTATAAGACAAGTTAACAGCAAGTACGCTCAGGCTTTGGTTTGGACAAAATAAGATTATTCCTTCATCCACATCCGCGCCTTCAGCCTCTGGGACTGATACGTGGGGGTATAATTGTATAATTGATGCGGTGGGAGGATCACACCTCGTAGATCCGCCCCATTACGTCCAGAGCTGTGTGTCGACCTCACTGTGACCACATAGCACAACAAATATTAAACAGATTAGTATCAAACGAGGATGCTCACATCATTTCCAGGAATTCCAGGTAATCCTGAAGATCCAGGTTTGCCTGCATCGCCATCGGGTCCCTGGAAATGAAGGTTTCACAAGAACACTGCTGTGAAATCAAAAGTAAATAAACAGAGAAAATCATTTCTCTTTGTATCAAACTGTCATTACAGCAGGACCGTCCTCTCCATCTGCTCCTCGTTCCCCCTGAAACAAAATACAACCAGAATATACTCCACTCTTACTCTTGTCTATTTGCAAACGTTTGAAAGGTTACTGAGATCACTCACAGCTATGCCGTCGACCCCTGGGACCCCTGCAGGTCCGGGAGGGCCGGAGGATCCTTGGCTCCTCTGGGGAACAAGAAATAAATATGTTTTAAATTAACACTAATCAAATCTAATTTGTATTTACCGAGCACTTCCCATACCTTTAAAAAGATGCAACATAAAGTGATGAGCAGTGTGTATGCAGCACCCCCCCCACACACACACACACACACACATACATACAGTAGACTCATGCACATACACACACACGCACTATTACTATGACACTATGAAACCAGGAGCAGGTGCATGTCTTCTTCACTTATTCACTTTTCTGAGTTAGAAATGACAATAAATGTGCAAATGATGATTGACTGTGAGCTGGTTACAAAGTATAAAGGCCTCCTCACCTGCACCTCTGTCTCTTCAACCTGCAGAGACAAAGACAGAGACAGAAATCAGTCTTACTTGAGCGGAGCAGATGAGGACGAGCTGCAGCAGCAGCAGCAGCACCAGTGACCCTCCGCAGTTCCGGGCCGGAGCCATCGTTCCCCCCGGGGACAGGACAGGTACAAGCCGGAGTCCTTTCTGTGGGATTTGTTGGGCTGATGGAGCCTCAGACAAAACAACCCGACTGATTCCACCTCAGCTTTCTACACCGTCAGACGTCCCACCGGCTCATGTTTATTCATACAATGTCTGGGGCACTGGGAGGGACTGGAGAGTGTGTGTGTGTGTGTGTGTGTGTGTGTGTGTGTGTGTGTGTGTGTGTGTGTGTGTGTGTGTGTGTGTGTGTGTGTGTGTGTGTGTGTGGGGGGTGTGTGTGTGTGTGTGTGTGTGTGTGTGTGTGTGTGTGAGAGTGATTGGTGTGTGTGTGTGTGTGTGTGTGTGTGA
>CAAKHB010002859.1:3203-41772 GCA_901007665.1 Aeoliscus strigatus | reverse complement strand
TTGGGGGGTACCAACAATAGGCAGGGCTTAACCATTTCATTTTCACTGGCGACTTTACAACAACTACGGGTAATCTCGGTTCGCACGGAGGATTTTTACGCACAGTTATTATTCCTGTTTAAAACTAGTTTGAGGAACAAATCCATTGAACTGCGGCATCAAACACCTCTTCTCCGTGTTCTGTACTTTAAAGTCTCCTTACCACTGTCTCAGCCGGGAGGTCATAGCAGGCTTCTGTCCGGGCTCTGGACACATCGCAGTGAATCAGCATGGACTCAAGTTCAAACTTGAAAAAAAGAAAAAAAAAAGAAAAAAGGATGAGGGGAGAAGGAAGAATGCGAAATTAGCGTAGCGTCATTAGTGTACAGCGCCCCCAATGGACGTTTTTATTATTACTATTTATTAAGCCTGAGGTTGTTCTCATCCACACAATGACACATATTCACAGTACGCAATAGACGCATTGTCGCCCAGCTTCCATCCGTGCGTCATGATGGATGGAGTTTTTAGGCACAGCCTGCAACAATCCCCACATATTTGTCTGCTCAGCCTGAGGAGACAGCAGACGGCAAACAGGCTGGTGAGAAACAGGATTCCCCAAACAAGCATGTGAAAGAAACCTAAAATCACTTGAGACACTTGTGACACTTGTGGCGGTGTTGTTGCCTGTGTGATTCATCTCAGCATGTAGACATTCTGTACCATTAACTGGACTGTGTGGTGATCAGCTCTGGCCACTGAGATGAACATAGTAACATAGGACACAGTAAACATTATGGCCGCTGTCAGTGGCTCATCTAACCTGTTTGAGTCGTGTTGGCTCAGAACAAATGGAGAAACTTTCTGTTTCCAACTAAGCTGACAGACGAAACAGGGTCAGAACGCTGGCTGAAATGTGATGAAGTACAACATTATGATGGAAAAGGGAAAAGGGATGGAAAGGGATCTGACTATGAGGGAAAGTCAGACAGAGTCTTTCGAACCAGAATGTGTCAATATGTGCTGGTGTGTGTCAGTCACAGACGTACCGGAACTGCCGTCACAGGGTTGTCCTTCAGTTTTCCAATCAGTGTGAAACCATCCAGACCGACTCTCTGCCGGGGTGGAATGTTCTGAGAGCCTATCAGGACACAGTCCACTGACAGAGTCACAGATGACCTGCTGACCTCCAGCAGGACTCGGTGCCACTGCTCGTTGAAAAGAGAAGACAGAGGGCTGAAAGCAACCGTCTGCCTCCCACTGTCCACTGCAGTGAAGGTAAACTCCAGAGATTCAGTGTCCCCGCTGAGGCCGACGGCCAGCTGCTGGTCGCCGTTCACATCCTGCATCTGCCAAATATTCCAGTTTTTACTGAAGGTGCTGCGGCTCATACGCAACACAGCCACAAAGGCAAACTCCTCTGGGAGTCCCAGGGGGTATGCTGACCTGAAATACACCAGACATACAGGACATTCATATTCATACTACATTTTTGAATGATACTGGCACTCGTGTTTAAGAGTTATTTCAAGATTGTTTTACTGATCGTGTCACTTCTTCCAGTGTCATGTTTTCCAGTGTTAAATGTTCAGGACCATGGACAGGGTGAATGTCATTGTACCACTTCAACCACTAGATGTCGTTGTTCACCAACAAAACAGGAACTTCTTTACCTTGTGTTGATCCTGAAGTTGAAGGCCGGACCTATTTGATAAGCAACGTTCTCAGGTGATGAGCCAGTGACCTTTCTCACTGTGCCTCTTCTCGCCAACTCAGCGATATGGAACTGGGACATGATATAAAATCCTGCAGGTACACAAAGAGTGATTACGTCAGATCAGTCTTTTAATGATCAAATCATATGTGTTTTCTTTATGTGTCTTTTACATGTTGAACATGAGCTGAATAGTGAAATGTTCTTCATCATCAGAGTGCACAAAATGGGCACACATACACATTCTCATGAAATATAATAATACAGTCACATCCTCCATTTATTAGGATTATTGAATGAATGATTGTTGCATTGGAAGAGTTGAACATTTTAGAGGCTGTGCTGAGAGGTGTCCCTGGTATTTTGTCCATCCGGTGTGTATGAAATAGTGCTGTTGTACTATATTTTACAGTATGTACATTGGAATTACTTGGGTATTCACCTGGAATTTACAAAGATGTATTATTTATTGAAAAATTGCGAGGATGTTTTTAGGTGTTTGTTTTTGTGAATGACCTGGAAAACGATCGTCCCCAACACTGATCTCTGGGCACAAACTCTGCTGCTCCATATGTAGCTTGGTCTGAGAAGAAAGTCTTACCACTACAGGAGAGAAACAGACAGAAGCACATTAATAGTCGGTGTGTGTGTGTGTGTGTGTTTGTGTGTGTGTGTGTGTGTGTGTGTGTGTGTGTGTGTGTGCACTGTGGAGGGGAAATAAAAGCACCGTGTTTGGAAAGCTGCAGCGTTGCCTTGAATAAATATTAGTTTATCTGTGGCTGTTTGCGGTCGCCTCTTTAACACATAAGCTCGACAAGCTGCCTTCTTTTCACACATCTGGACAGGAAGTTCTTTATCAAGTTTGAATGGCTGGTTTGCCTGCTGATAAGTGTCCCAGTAATATGTGTGGCACCATTTAAAAGTGTGACTGATACAACAAGGTTTTAACAGAGAACAGTTAAAACCATATTATGAAAAAAAGCTAGAGGACAGCAGACAAAAACAGACTCCTAAGACTCCGCTTTCTTGTGCTATTTAGGTGATTTCAGTGTTGAAATCCATCATTCTGTCTGCCCATCTGCTCCCATCAAAGATCTACTCACTCTGAGCATGGTGTCCTGTGCAGAGATACTGTGGGATCACATAGCAGCAGCACAGCGAGTACAGAAGGATATTTCTGGAATGCAGGCAGAAAGTGTGAAAGTGCAGAAAGTCATGTATAATGATGGAGGGAGGGAAGGTGTGTTTAAGCTGCGTGCGTGCACGTCACCATCAACACCGTCAACCATCAGACAATACTGCTCAATTAAATATGTTATGATTCATGCTATGATTTAGACTAATATAAAATGCTTTACCTTTTTACTCCTCCCATTTGATCCGGAACGCTTCAGCTGCACTTCCAAGAAAGAAGACAGTTGTCCCGTCAGCAAGGGTGAAGAAGCTGAGGTCAGGGTGATGAGCCTCTTATAGGTCTGAGTGAAAGTCTTTATTTGGGGGAGTGAGTCAACAGAGGCCAGTGTCAACTTTACTTCCTAAAGGAGTTATTTTACACACCCAACTTTGTTCAAAGATCTCTCCATCCAGAGAGGTCCACTATGAAAAAAGGTGACTGTTAATCGTCAGTGTTTTATTTACCGAGCACCACTGTTGTTGACATTCTCTGTCACTGCTATGGTTGCACCACTTTCACAGAGCATTGTTTTTTGAGCAATCCACAATCTCTGCTCACGTTTCAGTTATTATTTTGGGTGGCAGAGCATAAAGGATTGGATTAGTGATAATTTCCTGATCTATCTCTTTGTATCAAAGTATATGTATCATACATGATTATAAAAAAAATGAGGATAAAAAATGAGGGAAATGAAGAGCTGTTTATGCAGACTGTTTGCAAATGATTGTGCTGGGAAATGTATAATAATAATAATAATAATAGTAACAATAACAATAACAACAACAATAATGATAACAATTGTTGTTGTTGTTGTTGTTGTTGTTGTTGTTGTTGAATTAATAAATTAATGAATTATGGTCCATTAGGAGGGGCGTTTGATTCTTACAGGTTGCGTTAACTGCGCTGCGCTATGCGCAGCAACGCGCAGTGGAGCGTTCGTCAGCGCGCATCTGGGGCTCAGCTGCTGACAGCTCTTCATACTGAGCTCAGGTAGCCCGGTGCGGCTAGCAAACGCCCCTGGCTTCTCGCACGGGCAAGTTACATGGCAGGTCTCTCATACAGCGTTTTTCCCACAACGGTTGTCACAGAAGGACAAGTCAGCAGAGTGGGACTGTGTTTTTTGTCAGCGCTGCAGGGGGAAAGTACGAGGAGAGGACTGAAAACAGAGCTAACGTTGGTTAGCTAGCTAATGTTAGCATTCCAGGGCAATGGTAAGTGAGTTAGCTTCGCTTTGCAGCTAATGTTAGAGCGGTGACAATTGTCCGCTGGGTGGCTAACCGGCAGCTAACAGGCTGTCACGTATGTGTTCATTTGGCGGCGTAGCTTTTTGTCGGACTGTTCTTGTCCCTTCTATGGGCCCTTAAGCTTTGTACAGATGTTCTTCGGGTTACTTCCCACCTGTAACGGTCACTCAAAGAAACAGTCGCTGAGATTGTCCGTCAGGGACTTCTTTCCCCCACCTTAACATAGTAATAACGATACAAGCCAAGTAGCTTAGCTAACAATAGGTTGTAACAGAAATATCTTCACTTTTGGCTCTTTAGAAACTCACTTTTTTCATACGGTGGGCTTTAGCCTGAAGCTTCTCCTTTTTAGCAGAGAAGAAACCAGTCGAGGCCTTCTTACGCACAGTACTATTAAAGCATCGCATTGGACATCATGTCCATTCCATTTAAGTTTAGTTTGAACAAATTCACTCTCCCGTTAACTGGGTCATTAATTGAGTGAACAACAAAGTGAACGTCAGCTCCTTGTATTATTCATGATATTAATTGGAAGTGTGAAGTTACATCTTCAGTTCTCAGCTGAAGTTCTAAACCATACTGTCCAGCCAGCAGTTTAACGTTACTTTTATAGGCTGTCATTTGATGGATTTCAACAAAGTTTCACGTTTCCATATTATGAATCTGGAGGGAGAACGATTAGCAATACTGAGATATACTCCAATGTTCTTCCTTCTTCCTGTGTTTTCATAGTGTCAGACAAAGAAGGTTACCTAAAACAACATGTATTCTTTTGCGTTTCTTAGAAACACTGCTTGTAAGCTGCATAACCAAGTTGCTGAATTCTCCATTAAACAAACTGTGTATCTCTTCATAGTTTGAAATGGTCAATTCCAGTGCTGTCAGCCAACATTTAAAGATGACCTCTGCGTGGAGTGGAAGCTATTTTGATAGTTTCAAAATTGCATTTAGCTCTTTTGCATTCAGCGTCTTTAAATGTCTCTTATTGGCTTTCACTCCTCTGAGCACAAAAACGTGCTGTCGTGTATGCATGATTTATTTATTTCATGCATGTCTAATTTATGAGGCATCTGTACGTTAGAGAAATTTTCCACTCCTACAGCCAGAAACAGCTACAAGAGCTTATTAAATACAACTAAAGGGCTAAAAACATATCAACAATAACATAGTTGATATAATGTTTTGGTCCAATTTTCCGCAGTATTATTTTCACAGTATTATCCTCTCTTGTTATTCTTCGTACCACAGTGCAGAGCTCTTCTTTTGCCTGTTACTACAGTTTCCCTCAAAGAATGGGCACATTGCATTTTACTCTGCTTTAAAATCCAGATCTCAGTTTTTTTTTCGCAGGATTTGGACAGCCAGTTTTGTAATGCAGGAGACTGAATACAAGAATGAACTGAATCATGAACCAGAAAGATAAGAAAGCTCTCAAAAGCCTGTTTCATTGAGATATTTTTTAGGAGGTGACTTTGACTTTGATTACTGTCTCTTGTAGGCCTACAGGTATCTCCCAGATGATGTTCGGCATCTCAGCCTGTAGAGACCAAGATGACTGAAGTCCAGGCCACAGTGGAATTCTCTGTGGAGCTCCACAAGTTTTACAATGTGGACCTGTTTCAAAGAGGGTGAGTTGTGTCTGTTTCCGACACTGTCTGAAAGATCTCAGCCCAACGCCACATGTTTGCAGCTGGTGTCAACCCAGTAATACTTTAAACACATCTGTGTGAGCCTTGCTAATTAAAAATATGTCAGTTTCGGTTGCATGCTTTGAACATGCTTTTTGTGTCCCAGCTGGACAATCGAGTTTTAATCAGTGGTTGTTTTTAAACGTATTAAGTAGTAAAGTTTACTGCTGTATTTATCCATTTAATGTCACATTTCTGTTCCTGTGTGGTGATGATAGATTTGTGCACATCACGCTACAGTTATGTCATTGGTTATCACCGGGTGTCACTTACGTAACATTCGTAAATGCCATTAATTTGCCATTCGTTTTTGGATGAAACCAGACAGATTTGTTCAGTCTGTGCTTCCACCTCGTTCTCCCTGTCAGAGCTCAGGTTCGCTACTTTGGTGTCTGCAAAAGAAAGTGGTCATTATTCATTCATGAAAGGTTCAGTGTCATTTTACAAATTGAACCACTTGAAGTGAACTGATGGTTTGTTTCCTCTGTCAGGCTTCTTGTTGTGCTGAAGAAGACTTTTAATAACGATAGTGTTCAACGTGTTTCTGCGTTCAGGTTCTATCAGATTCGTGCCAGTCTGAAGATGCCACCGAGGGTTCCACACAAAGTCGAGACAAGTCTGCTTCACCCAGGAGGTAAATCCCCTGTGTGCGCACACATTGGGAAAGTTTCTGGCACCTTTATAGACTCAGTAGGTGAACACAAAGCTCTTTTTCTGACAAACTTCAATTGTGCTTTGCGTTCATATTTATCCAAATGTTTGTCTACAAAGTCTGTAAACATATTCTCCAGTTGTATGGTGTGTTTGTGAACGATAATACAGGATCGTTTTAGGAAATTCAAGGACAAGTTGCTGTTTTCAGTTTTCTTGAACATGTTTTCCATTTAGGTTCTGATTTGGCATTCCCGGCTACAGTCCACGATGACGCCATCTCCAGCAAGACATTCCAGATCCTGTACAAGAATGAAGAGGTCGTCGTCAATGACGTGCTCCTCTTCAAAGTGATGATGCTGCTGGATGAGAAGAAGGTGGGTTTGAGAAATAGGTTTGTTGTTTGGTCAGGACTGCATGATCTTTTTGCCTCTGATCTAATGGAGTATGCTCCTTCAAGCGCATTTGCTTTCAAAGTTGCAGTGTTTGTAAATAATGAACCTGCTGCCTGTCTGCACGCCTGATTCAAGGGCTGTTTCATATCAAACAGCACCGAAGGGCAATGTCACAAAGTTTTAAGTAAGAATGATGATACAAGGTTGAATTTGTATCTGCAGGTGGAAGAGTCCCTCAATGACATGGATTTCCAGCTCTTCTTAGATTTGTACTTCACTGATGGCGATTACACGTAGGTGTTGATAGATTGCTCTTGTGTCAGACGGTATGAAATGATCCAGATTCAGTGTACAAACTAATCCTTCTTTTTTTTTAATGTCCCCAGGCCTGATGACCCGACCTCTCTGCAGAACATCAGTGGTCGCACACTTCATTTGCACTTTAGCCTTCAGCGAGGCATCCACCAACATGTTAATGTCATGTTTGACTACTTCCACCTTTCTGTCATCTCTGTAGCCATTCATGCCTCCCTGGTGGCGCTCCATCAACCCCTTATCAGGTTAGATGGCTGCTACGGATGCTTTATAGACATTTTATGAAACTTCCTTTTGGGCAGTTTATAGTGTTTGTATCCAGTTGGCTCAAACATTCATCTGTTTTTTAACTTAAAAGTTTGAATGTGAATCTGTTTTGTGAAACTAGTTTTCCTCGACCGGTGAAAACAACATGGCTGAATCGCAATGCTCCAGCGCAGAGCAAAGATTCAGTCATCCCACCTCTGGAGAACGTGGTCTTTGGCAGCAGTTACGTCAAGCAGATCTCACCAGATGTAAGTAACCGCCCCCGATACAGGCTGATGGCCATTAAATCAGCATCCTTATTGCTGATGGCTAGAATGACCAGATGTCTCTGTGTCCCTCATTGTCTCTCAGGGCAGGACGTTCCTGGTGTCTGACCACTGTATGCAGCATGCATTCAGTCTCCACCACAGCCTGTGCTCCAGCCTCCTGCTGGCTTACCAAGGCCTCTTCAGCTACTTCACCTCCATTACGAAGGACCTGCCTTCCTCACACTGTATGGAACTGGGTATGTTGCACAGCGTTGGCTCATCAGCTCACTGCAGACCAGAAGTTGTTAGGCCGCTCTGTCTATTGCAGCCCACCTGTCATGTTTCTTATAGATAGAATACAATCTCAAACCTTTTGAAATAGAGCTAAGATATGTTTTTATTTTATTTAATTATTATTAAAATAATTTTTCTGCTTTATTTTCTGCTTTGGGTGCATGTTCATAGTTTTGTCTTTTCACAATTGGTGTTTGTGTTTCATTTCACCTGATCCCAACACATTTACATGCTCTGCCTGTGGAACACACGTGTGAATTTGATGAAGAGATCTGTCATGGATGATATGAAGAATTATATAAATCAGAGGCATTTTATTTCCATCCAAATACGTCTCTTAATTCCCTGCAATAAATTAGACTAAATCCAAACTGTGACAACTCCCCATCTGCAAACCGTAACTTCACTAGTAGACCAGTATTAACCCATCCCAGAGGAGCAAGTAATGACAAGGTTAAATATGCCTATATGTGCAATCTTACTAGCCAAGTCCAGCATGCAAGTCCTTTATGAGAGAGTACTCAGAAGACCCTATCCCCGAAGTCAAAGGCACGTCTACATAGGTATGTCCTGACCCATACAGTTCCTCAAACCAGCTTTCTTTCCCTTTTCCTCTCCACCTCAGTTTCCTTCTTGTTGAAAAACAAAAACTACACTCTTCGAGTCACACTGTCCTAGGATGATATTCTTCAGCTGCTGCCGTGCTCATCTGTCACTGACTGTGTACATCTTTAAAACAAGGCCTTTTACTCTTCTAACACAGTGGTTCTTTAATGTCTCCAGGCTTTACCTGTTACTATAAAGTACTCATCCACTGTTGTCACCACTTTCCTGTTCAGCCTTTGTCTGACATCATTGTTAACATTGAAATATAGAACACCAATAAATCCAAAAGTCATACTGTTCTTCTGCCCTCTCAGAAAAACTCGACCTACAGGCCCGTCTGACTGAGTTATGTGAACAAGTGAAGGTAGGACCTGTTGAATTTGTCTCTGATCACTGTCTTTTGCTTGAAGTTTAGTTTGTTGATCACTTATTTGTTTCATTACACTGTGTGTGTGAAGAAGTATCTTCTGGTCTAGAACTTTATTCTGCTCACTTCAGCCCCCTGGTGGTGTTTTTTATACCTGCAGCAAAAAGCTGAATCCCCTGACGAGTTGGCAGAAGTTGTGAACATGAACCTGGCTCAGCTCTGCTCTCTGCTCATGGCTCTGTGGGGACAGTTTCTGGAGGTTGTGTCCCTGCAGGAGCATGTGACTGCTGTATTAGCTATGGAGCACCACACGCTGAGAGTGAGTCGGCCTTGACATCGTAAATCATCCATAAGCTTCAATCAACTGATCTAATTAACTGATCAAATAACTGATCCAATTCCAGGTGAGGCGTTTTGCTGAGGCTTTCTTTTGCCTCGAACATCCACGACAATCTGCTTTGGCGTATCAGGAGCTACAGTATGTCGCAGTGGCTTATTTGAAATGTTCTTCAGCTCTGCTTGCAGCTGACGGTCCACTCTTCTTCCCTCCATCAGTGCCCACAGTCACCAGCAGATGACAAACGCTATCAAAAGCTCCAGCTACTTCATGTCTTTGCCTCCACTTCCAGTGGAATGTGCTGACCTGGATGGTGACGTCAACTCTCTGCCAATCATCTTTGAGGATAGATACCTAGATTCCATCACTGAAGGTCAGTTATTAAGTGCTATGCTACTCAACTGGACTCGTCATTATACTCACTGATGCTTTTTTTTTAAAACTAAATGTGTTTTGTTTCCTTTTTCTGGTCAACCTGGTTGGATTCTGAAGATCGGGATGGACCCTGGCTGGGCATGCACATTACCCGTAATGGCTCAGGCTCAAATAAAACTGATAAGTCCAATTCTAAGGACGACGTCGGAGCAGCCAGTCCCTTACCTGACAGTGCTCCCATGGAAACCACCTGGCAGGACAGCTATGATCCGCTGCCCAAGTCGAAGGGCAAGTCAGTGAAACTGAAGAAAACCTCAAAGACTGAGAACACCAAGAAGCTGATCAGACAGGGCTCCAAGGACTCTGTTGTTCTTGTAGGTTACAAGAACCTCAAAGCTCCTTTCAGTGACCCTAGTGCAAAGTACAAGGAGGGGGAAGCTCCTCTAAACGCAGAGGGGGAACAGGATGACATGCAAGGTGAATCGTCTGGTTGTTTCAGGACTAATGCCAGTTCTTTTTCACACCCTGGTGTACATGGCGGTCTTGAATCTGTTGCCGATGACAATGTGACCTCTGCTCTTGGCCTGAAAGGTTTGTTCAGTCCTCAGGCAGGTACTGGGGCTGTCAGCTCATGTAGCCGACCATGTCATAAAGATGAGCAGGTCGACCATTGCAGGCGAAAGCTGCCGCACTCCTCTGGACTCAAGCAAGTTGAGGTGAAACCAAGTATCAAGGATCCATACCAAGGAGGCAAAGTTACTGTTCTTGTACCGTGTCGGACTGATGGAGCTCCCAGCAGTCACTTTGCAGAGCTCACTCAGACAAACCTCTCAGGTCAGTCTGTGTTTGAGAGGTCGGGCAGGGAGGCAGCACAGCTCAGTCAGTTGTCAGTGCAGGTAAAGAGTGATTGTATTCGGCTGCCTGACGGAGCTCCCAGTGCTTCTTCACGCCTCTCAGACTCAGGCATTGAAAGTGAGCCCAGCTCCTTCGCCAATCAGTGTGTTCCAGGACTGCAGACTTGTCCCAGTGTAGGTACAGTTGAAGCAGCTGGCCCCCATCAGGACAGGCCCCTCCTGAGTCCTGCTTCTTTGCCTGGTCAGCCAAGTTCAGTACAAAAGCCAAGTGGGGCAGGAAGTAGCTTGTACCCAGAATGTGCCAGTGCCTCCAGAGGAGTCCAGTCATCTCTCACGTCCATCAACTCCCTGCCCTCAGATGAGGATGGTGAGAGTTCATCAAGAGGTTCTAGTACAGCTGATGTCTTTGTCAGGAAGTCCAACGTCTTGGCACAGGAGCAGTGTGTTGTTTTTTCCGGGGATCTCAACAAAAGACCTGCCTCGGATTTAACCCAGAACCCAGACTCTGCAACAGCTGATTCCCAGCTTGTAAAATCTGCCATTGGTTTGCAAAAAGACCCACCAAAAATGCCAGGTGTGTTCGAGGGAGCGTCTGGACATGGTGCTCTCAAAGAATCCAGCAGTGAAGCTCACGCAGCCTGCGCCTCCAGTAACTCTGCCACCAGCAGCACTGACCTGGTCAAACGTGGGATGGTAGAGAACTACTATGGCTCATGTTCTAGCACCGACGCGTCCGAGATCAGTCCTGTCGAAACATCTGCGATCACGCTGGGAGTCCAGACAGGACCTCCGGTGGAGGAGGACGAGGACGAGGCGGAGCATGAGATGATCGAGAACGGTTACTATGAAGAAGGAGACGGCTATGCTTTCGCAAACGGTGTCGCAGATGAGGAGACGGTCGGGGACGTGGCTGCTCAGGACACAAGTCTTTTGTTGGAACACCTTGGCATCGGCTACATCCCTGAAACAAAGGATTCATCAGAAGCTCCAGTGTGCTGGAACCTAGGCTCCAGCGGTGCTGGGTGTAGTTTGGGAAGGTCTGGTTGTCCCTCTGCCTCCCACTCTGCTCGCCTCCAGTGGTATGAATGTGCAGCTGCACCACAGATAAAAGCGTGAGTGGCGTTACACATTTTGTCTCGTATTCGCGTTTGTCCACTGTCCCAATGTTCTGAATTGTTACTGTAGGTTCATCAAGGCTAAAGAAGATATGAAGCAGCTGAAGCTCCCAGGCTTCTTGTACAGTGAAGTGCCAGAGCTGGCATCCACTGTCCCCTATTTCAGCTTGGAGGAGGAGGAGAGCTGCGAAGAGGGAATTCATCTCATAGTGTGTGTCCACGGTTTGGATGGTAGGACCCCCAGTCATTCACAGTAAATCCACTTCTTAGCGTCTGTTGTAGATTTAACCCCCCACATATTTCTGAAGGTAACAGCGCGGACTTGAGGCTGGTGAAGACGTACCTGGAGCTCGGACTGCCGGGTGCTCGGATTGACTTCCTCATGTCTGAGAGGAACCAGGTGACTGGATGAACACTACCGGGATACACTCTGCTTCAGGACAGACGTTTACGATATCTGTCTACATCCACAGAACGACACGTTCGCTGACTTTGAGTCAATGACAGACAGACTGCTGGATGAAATTGTCCAGTACATCCAGTTGTACAACCTCACAGTGTCAAAAATGAGGTAAGATTCAGATCGATTCAGGTCGATACTTTTACTCATCTCCAAGGGAAATTCACACTAACTTTTTTCAAAGTTACTGTGAATTCAAGCTCAAATCAAAGTTCAAACTTCTTTGAACATGTGTGAGCTTTTACTCTCCTGGAGGATAAATGAACAGGCATCAGTTGTTATTAACTGACGAGCTGATTTGGTTTCTTCCAATTACCTATGAAATATATGTCACATAACCGTTGTAAATTCAAAACGTGGGGAGTTGTTAAAAAGTTTAAACTTTGTATTTCTCTTTGGCAGCTTTGTGGGTCACTCTTTAGGGAACCTCATAGTTCGCTCAGTCCTGACCAGGCCGAGGTTTAAATGTTACCTGAGCAGGTTGCACACTTTCCTTTCCCTGTCGGGACCTCACCTGGGAACCCTCTACAACAGCTCCGCGCTGGTCAACACAGGTAATAGAGAAGTAGAGATCCTCCACTCCCGCTGACTTTAGTCACATTCCAATAACTGCTAAAACCTGGTTTTCAGGCCTTTGGTTCATGCAGAAGTGGAAGAAGTCTGGATCACTGCTGCAGCTGACGTGTCGGGATCACTCAGATCCTCGTCAGACGTTCCTCTATAAGCTCAGCAAGAAATCTGGTATGTGCCCGTTGCTGTTGGGACCAGATAGGATGTCAGATTGTATCGATAACTTCTCTGTTGATGTGTTTTGTTTTTCAAAGGTCTGCAGTTCTTTAAGAATGTGGTGCTTGTGGGGTCGCTGCAGGATCGCTATGTCCCATATCATTCTGCTCGGATAGAAATGTGCAAAACTGCTTTAAAGGATAAGCAGACAGGTACGTTAAGGAAACCTAAAAGGCCATTAGAACTGAAATCCCCTGAAAAGAGGCTGGTATTTCATTCATTTTTTGTCTTTTTTTCTTGAAATCTGTAGTGTAAAATGCATTAATTTCAAATACAGCATGTTTCAATATGTGAAAGAACACCAGGCGTACTGACTTTTCTTTGCCAGGTCCTGTGTACGCTGAGATGATTGAGAACCTGCTGCTGCCAGTACTTCAGAACAAAGACTGTAATCTAGTGCGGTATGATGTCATTCACGCCCTGCCCAACACAGCCAATTCCCTCATTGGTCGGGCCGCCCACATCGCCGTTCTGGATTCCGAGATCTTTCTGGAGAAGTTTTTCCTTGTTGCAGGACTCAAGTTCTTTCAGTAGAAGTGCAGCAGATCAAACACGTGGATGGGAGGAACATGGCGCTAATACCTCACTGCAGCTAAACTTTCTTCTGATTATGGGTTCTGGGTTTAGTTTTCAACTACTTACAGTTGCTTCTCCAAGAAAAAGCAAAATCATGAACTCTTATTTCACGTTGGTTATACTGGAAGCATGGTTTCTGTTGAGTTTGCCATTTTATTTTTCTACTTGCCATTTTTAACTATTGTTTCCTTTTTGTGTTTGGGAAATCAATTCCCCTATAATATAATGCTCTATTTTCAGTGTTATTTATGTGTTATCTTTCTACTTTTAAGTGTGTCCCAAGGTATTGAGTTAATTTTAGATGCTGAAATGTAAACTGAGCTGCTAAAAAGGAAAATGGAAAGACAAGTCTGCACATGTCCAAACCATTGCAAATGTTTTCCCACCAGTTTTAAGACACTGCGTTGATTTGCACCACAACAACATTTTACAATCTTTTGTACTGAAATTATCATTTGTACAAGTTACTTTTTTATCAACTATTTTCCATCATTTTTCAAGGCAAAGACTGGATTTCAAATAGGATTGTTGATCAGAATTAAAGCAGTTGCTTTGTTCTGAATATGTCTAATGCTGCATCTTGCTCTCGCAGCATTCTGCACAATATTTACCCAACCTGGTGTTGGTGGGGGGAAAAAACACTTTGCCTCCAACATTACATTTTCTTACAGGGCAAAGGCAACGTTCACGGTTCAGCAAAAGCACATGTTGGTAATTTGTTCTAATGAAAGTATTGGATTGGTATCCTCTGGTGACTGTGTTTAAAATGTAAAGTATTGCTTGGATTTGAAAAGTGTTTCTTGGACAAATGTTTATATACTAGTATGCTATACCATTAAATATGCATATTATGAAACTTGTTTTATGGCTTTACTGCATTATGGTGATATTCAATCTGATATTGAATGAATTTATCTACTTGTCTTAGATAAATGTTCCCAGAGAGTCTGGAGATTGTTTCTACTCCTGGACCTGCTGTTTCAGTAACGCAGTATTATTTTCAGGTGGTGTTAAAAAGTCTTCATTTAAGCATTCAAACTTGCCTGGACCAGAAGGTTTTAATCATAACGATTACAAAACTGTAAGCGAGGTGTTGTAAACCAAATTTCTGTGATATATATATCACATATACGTTTTGTAATGTGTTTTCACATTTCAAATCAGCCAGCTTCATGTTTCTGTGGAGCAAATGGAGAGAGTTTAATTATTTGCTCCAATTCGGTGTGGGGCCTAAAATCACAGCCTGACAGGAAATTAAAAACGCACCCTAAGTTAGAGGTGAATACAGAGAAGAAAGACGTGGATAACACTGGGTGGACGTGGACACACATAATACATATACAGATACTACATAGTACTACACAGCACAGGTTCATGATGCTACATACTGTAAGGAAGAGAGAGTTCATGCATCAGGCTTGCACAGTACTATGAAACACAAAAACAAACCGAAGCTACAATGTCTGTGTGTGTAGATTGGGCTAAACTAATCATCACATTAAAACCTATTACAACCTCATTCACTAAAAACTTCCAGAATATGCAAATATTTGTGGTGAGCTGGACACAAGATGTCCGTAACTTCAATATGAAGGTATATCCTCAGTGACAGCAGACAGAATTTGAATGTCATACTTGTCCATCTCAAAAACTACACTAGGATTCTTTCCTAACCGCTTAACAATTTAGGGAAAAAAAAGAACAGGTGAGTTACCTGTCAACTGCATTTGCATACATGTAAGCAGAAAGTCATTACAATGAACATTTAATATAACTCAAGAAGTCGATAATTCGTCAATGAAACCTAGAAATGGTCATACGAAGTTAATGGTAAACATTGTGATGACGGGACGTGAGTCGTCTCTGGACGATTCCCACTCAACACGGGACTATACTAACAAGGCAGAGCATGGGGGTATCCACCTTTTTATGAAAACGAAATATTCGTAAATTCCAATTTAAATATCAGTACTATGATATATATTATCTTTATAAAAGTATGTATATTCAAGAAAGTTTTAAAAAGAGTGTGTATATATAGTAAGAACACGGAAAGGAAGAAAGAGAAAACCGTGCACCCCCACCGGCAGCAGTGGTTTGACTCAATCTGTTAGTAGTCATGGTTGATGGACAGAATGCGAATACTTGACAGGGGAGAGACCGGCGAGTTTTCCAAACTACCGTCATGATTTAGTTTGGATGTTAAGAGGAATCGGTATGAGAACAAACTGCGAGAAGACTGAAAATTGAAATTCTTCCCCTCAGTGCGGTGCTAGGTGAGTTTCCGCTTCCCTTTAATAAAAGTAAAGGAAGAGTTGCACTTGTTGCGCTGGAGTTAGCTTCAAGTTCTGTCGAGTCCGTTAGCGGCGCTGGTCAAACCAGCCGACACTAATGTTATTGTTACTGCTATTTTGTTTCTTTACGTGAGTTACTGGGAACGTTAAAGTTGGATGTAAGAGTTCTGGTATACCCAACAACCTGTAGTCTCCCGTGTCTCAGTGGTTCCAGCGGGCAGTTGGGATGTTTTTCTACTGGAGTTGGGGATTATAACAGTCTTGGTGGGGTATTAGATACACAGATGGCTGCTGACATGCGATGTTTCACCGTGCTCAGCAACAAGGGGTCGTCAGATGACGTCAGAGGAGACTTGTTGCTGGGGTCTGTTGTCAGACAGTGGTGAGGCTGAACTCCCAGTATCAGTTTCTCACTGGTTCCAGTTCACCACACAGACCTTTTCCTACTGCAGCAGCTTTATGCTCCATCAGATGGTTTTCAGAGGCGTGAGATGGAATAATTACTGTCACATTCTGAGTTTGCTGAAACAACTTGGGACATCAGGGGCCGTTTCAGAAAGTTATTTAACCCTGAAATGAGGAAAAAAAAACCTGCAGAAAGTTAAGTTATATTTTGCTCTGACAGTAGGAATTGGGAGAAGACACAAACCCCTTTCGGCTGGGGCTGGGAGCTCTGGGCCGCCCAGAAAAAAAAAATACTGACCAGGCATTTCCACTCTTTCTGTAAAATGTAGCTCCATCTGGCAAGTGAGTCCCTTCAAATGAAAACCACCTTCTCTCTCCACATTAAACGGCCCTGAAATAGGTCGTACAGGGGCGTTCCTGCAGTTGGAACACCCTCAAAGGTCTGGGCCCGCAAATTCCAGTGGTGGAAAACAGCTTTGATGTAATATGTCAGTTTGGTGAACTCGTGTTCATATTTGAGGCAATCGTCAGTGTGTCGTGTGTGTTTGATGTTTTCCCTCTATCTGTGTCTGTTGCGTGTTGGTTAGTGCAGAGCTGAACATTTCATTTTCAATTAGAATTTGGGACAATTAGTGTGTTGCATTTCGTTTTTGCAGTGACACTGCTGATGAGTGACAGAAACACAGCTGTGGTTAACAGTGTTTCTGTAGTAGTATAGTTAGTTCAGATGTCAGACGAACTGCTAACTCAGCAGTGTTCATTCCTGGTCCGGTGAACCCTCCCGTTCCCCTGCAGGTTTAGGTCGACTCTCTTTGTCTCTTTGACACACCTGATTGATATGAAGGGCTTGTTATCAGGCTGCTGCAGACCTCCAACGGATCATCCCGTTGATTTGAATCAGGAGTGGTAAACCTGCAGCACCATGACTGCCACGCTGCAGCTGGTGTGATGTCAGCACAGCGGTTCACGGTCAAGTCATGTAGTTCCTCAAACTCATACAATAAGTCTGTACCGTAATACTTATAGCAGATTATGTGTGAAACTCTGTGAGTAGAAGTTTAAACGAGCCTTTTAAGATATATGAATCAGTCGCACGTTGCCAATATAAACATGTCCTTTGGTCCGTTGATCTCTATGTCAGAATTAGAACAAAGCTACTGGAATTTCAGGTTTGTTTACATGTGAGTGAGTCTCTGTTTGAACTTGTCCATAAACCATAGTTGGTGAGACTTTTTTTTCTCTCTCTCTGAGCCAAGATCATTTATGTTTGTGGTTTTCACAAACTGTCCCTTTAACCTGCCCCAACATTTGCTTGTTACCTGCATCAGGTGAGGTTGAATATACAGTATGTGTTGCCTGTGTGTGTCATCAGTGATAAAGGAAACAACCAGGAATTGTCTACCGGTTGTTAAAATGATTGGCACCAACTCTTTTGACGTAAATTACTCGTTCTTCATTTCTGCGTTTGTTGACCAGTAATTGTCGGGAGCAGGATTTAAGGGGATCAGAGTCGGCGTGCGGCAGTAATTAACCTGATTATGTGACTCTGAGACGTTAATCAGATGAGTCTCATACCAGTTGGGGCTTCGTTAGGACAGCGGGGCCCTGCAGGTGATTCTGGAGTCACACGGCCTGTTTTCTATCTGTACTGGATATTCAACATTGCAAAACAAGTTTCTTTTGAAAGTTGTGTCTGTATTAGTCTTTAGAGTACATGAAGGAGGTTTGGTTTCAGTTAATGACTGTTCAGATTGTGGTGGTCATGATTAGTCTAGAGTTAATCTGAAGGGATTAATGGAATATCTTCTGCTTTGACTAATTTAACTGTAAACTAATGCAATATCAGATTATGGCCGACACACGGTATGTTCCACTGGATCCTCTTTTAGGGCTGGTGGTTTAGTATCATGTTTTCATAAATGTGTTTTCAATTCCTGTCACATTTCTTCATTCCCATCCAGTTGTTATTGGCTCATGTGTGTTTTTCTTCCTATCTCACACAGACGTCATCTTCCTGTCATAGATGCAGCATGGATAAACTGCCCTGCAGCAGATAAACAGTGACGGAGAGAAGTTTGAGACAGGAAGAACGGACCACAGATACACACACATCATGTCCACAAAGCAGGAGAAAACCATCTGTGTTCTCCTCCCCAACAAAGAGCAGCTGGACATCACTGTCGGGGTCGGTGTTCAGTGTTTCCATTCAAACGCTCTTGATTTTTAAGGCCTGGAGCTCTGTACGGTAACATCTGTCCTCTGTGTTCTGCTGCAGCCGAAGGCCACAGGTCAGGATGTCTTCAGCCGTGTGGCCGAGCTCGTTGGAATCCAAGAGCTGCATTTCTTCGGTCTCACAGTGGTGAAGGGTGAGTTCTCTCCATGTTTGCTGAGGTGTTGCACCTGCTGCGTCATTTCAGGCATGTGTGCATGTTTGTTGTTGAACCAGAAAACGTGTATCCTTCAATTCACTCAGGCAAAGCTCCGCTCCCCATCTTCTTGTTCTGTGTCTTGGTCCAAATGTGTTGAAATGCCTTGTTAATCTTGGGCGGCTCACCTCTTGAACAAGCAGCCTTTTGTTTTTCTGGTGTTGGTTCAGCGATCACTTGGGCCTGAATTCCTGCAATATTAACTTCATTAAGCCTGGAATGCACCCCTGCATTCTGCCCCTTCATGAAGGGGGGTGGGGTGGGGTGTGATGACGGTAAAAGGATGGTGGGAGAGGAGGGAGAAGAAAAACGGAGGGGGAGAATCCTAATGACTCATAGTCAACCGTTATGCAAAAGCTTTTGGAGGAGAGGGAGGTGGAATGAATCAGAGTGGGGAAAAAAGACGGATTGAAAGGAAAGCTGGATGGTTGAAGGAGTAAGTTGTGAAACATGGGATGCAAAGCTGGAAGACCAGATAAGGTGGTCCAAAAAGAAAATGCCTGTGTCATGACTCATCTGGGAGTGATACGTCCTTATTCCCAGCATCACACCACATTTGTTGGAAAAGAGTAAATACCAGCTAAATGACAGAAATCAGGATATGCAAGGTAGATGAAGGAAGCGTAACCTGTTAAATTAACAAAGCAAACTTTGGTTTGTGCTGTGCTGGATATCTGGTGTTAAAAAAAAAAAAATAGACACGACCAGCAGCGTTGTGATTGATTCCTCGTAGCCTCGTTCACAAACCCAGAACAAGGACGCTTTTTTTTTTCTTTCACCCTAATTAATCCTATTGTCGGGCAAATTTTCCGCTCGGTTGCTCTACGGTTTTGTTTGCTTGCTAACTGTCTGCTCGTTTCCTGATTGTCTGTTTTCATCGCAGACAATGAGCACATATTTTTAGACATGGAGGAGAAACTGAGCAAGTATTTACCGAAGGAATGGAAGCATGACTCAGGGAAGGTAAGTCTGGAGAAGGACCCCTGTCCATACTAGTCCAGTGACAGAAAGATGCTCATCCGTCTTTCTCCTCCTCACAGGGTTTACAAAAGAAACTGCTGCCTCTGGTCCTCTGCCTCAAAGTGCAGTACTACGTGGAGAACGGACGACTCATCTGGTACGTTCCTCTACGTACGACTCCGTACTCCTGCTGTTTTTTTTTTCCCCAAATCTGTCTCTGTCCTCCTCACTGCTCACTGTCTGTATCTGTTTTTTTTTTTTTTTTGTCTTTTGTTTAAATGATAACCCGCCCGGTACCAGTGAAAGAAAGGCACGACGTCTGTATTATTCCGACCTGCGGGAGCGTGTGCTGCGCTCCGAGTGTCGTCAGCAGGAGGAGGTGTACTTCCAGCTGGCAGGTTACGCCCTGCAGGCCGACCTAGGAGACCGCACGCTGTGCAGCGAGGACGCAACGCCATACTTTGAACCGAAGGAGTACTTTCCTCCATGGGTAGGTGTCTCCATGTGGCAGGAACACTTCATGACACTGCTGAAAATGAAATGCAGCTGTTCCCTCTTCCTCTAGATCATTGCCAAACGTGGAGTGGATTATCTGCTCTGCCATGGACCCAAGGTGCATCAGGACCTGTGGGGCATGTCTACACGCGATGCCACCCTCCTCTACATCAGGGAGTCGTGTCGACTGGAGGACGTGCCCGTCACCTTTTACAGACTGCAGAAGGTTGTCTTTTAATTTGTGGTCAGCAGCGGATTAGCATAGTTAGCCATGTTAGCTCAACTGTTCTCTGACACGCCATCGTTTGTTGGTTCAGGACAAGAAGGAAGAGAGAGGAACAGCGTTGCTCGGTTTGACCCTGCGAGGAATGCAGGTTTATCAGGTGTGTACAAGCCCGAGTGCGTTGTGATGCACACACACACACACACACACACACACACAAGTGAACCTGCGTTCGCTCAGAGACTCAGTATGTATTTCTGCACCCCTGTAAAAACCTGACTTGACGTGTGAGGAATGTGTGGGATTTCCAGCAACAGCCGTGCATCAGCAGATAGCGAGTGTCTGCCGTGTGTGTCAGTTGTTTGATCTGTCCATCAGGGGCCATCTGGGGTGGGGGGAGTGTGTGTGTGTGTGTGTGTATGTGTGGGGGGGGATTAGGGCTTTGAGTGATTAAAGAGCCAACAGACCGTGAGACACCACAAGAACCCCGTAGCCCCGCTAAGTCCTGTGCACAAAATGTTGTTTGTTTTGTGTCCACAGGAGGTGAACAACATACGACAGCTGCTGTACGACTTCCCCTGGTCGAACGTGGGACGACTCACCTTCCTGGTAAGCATTCTTTGCTCAGATTATTTAATGAGTGTTTGCTGAGTATAATATGTATAATATAATGCGCTCCGATCCAGGGAAAGAAATTTGAGATCCAGCCAGATGGTTTGCCGTCAGCCAGGAAGCTGGTTTACTACACCGGCTCATCATTTCGCTCTCGCCACCTCCTCCTGCACCTGAGCAACAGCCATCGCATCTACCTCAGCCTCCAACCGGCGCTCAGACACCTCCGTCAGCTGGAGGAGAGCAACGGTAGTGTCTGCTGACTCATCAGTGTAACACGTTTTCTTCATTTGTTCTTTCATGAGCGTAAAACAACACGTGTTCTTATGTATTTTTAGAGCAAAAGAGTTACAGAGAGTCGTACATCAGTGACGACCTTGACCTGGACCCCCCTGGCAGTGAGAGCAGCCCAGGTCTGTCCCGTCTGTCCACCAGCAGTTCCGGGATCGAAGTTGACGCCCGGCAGCACAGCCTCTCCACAGAGATGGCCTCCATGGAGGAGGACGGTCAGCGGCCAGCAGAGAAGTGCCTCAGCTCAGCAGCCAGCCACGTCAGCTCCTCCACCTCTGGGGTGGATGCTGGCAGTAAGATGCAGATAGAGGACGAGGAGTGGCAGGAAGAAGGTGAGAGGAGACTTCATCAGCCAGTGGACATGAGAACGTGCTTTACTTCGTAGGATCAACTGGATAAACTGTCCATCAGATATGTCGGCTCAGTTTTATTTTTTGGATCCTGGGACATTAGATCCATGTGTGCAGATGTTCCCAGCAGCTGTTTGACAGATTGTCTCAACTGCAGTGTTTTCTAGAGTTTCTTCAAGCGCTGTGGGATTCTTGAAGTCCACTCAGACACTAATTCACGGATTCTTTTATTGTGATGTTAAAAATCTTTTCTAGAAATCAAGACGAGTGGTGGAAAGGAGCTCCTCGTGGATGAACCTGACATGTTCCTGCTGGCTGATCGTCTTGATGGTGTGTCAGTGGACTGTGCACAGCTGTCCTCAGGAGCTCCGTCACCAGGTGGGAAGGATTCACTTAGTGCATCATGTGTTTCAAAAGTATTTCCTCTCTTCTTTGTCCTGATGAGACGCTGTGTGCTCCACAGAGACCAAAGTCTGCCTCCCTCATTCTGACGAGGATCTCAGAAAATTAGATACCACAGATACATCGGGAAAGGTTTGTCATTTATTTTTTTGCTTCCCGTCACAGCGTTCCCTAGATATGTCATTTCATTGTTTCTCTTCCTGTCACGACGCAGAAACCTCGAACACATGTTTGCGTGGATCGGCACAGCCACAGTTTAGACGACGTTCATCGGTTGCCGCCTCAGGCACCCTTGGGAACCACAGTGGCACCTGATTCTTCACACAGCTACACCTTTGGACTCTCAGATGCCTCTGTGATCACCAAAGCCCCAGCCGATCACAGTTATTACCCTTTTTTGCACTGTCAAACCAAACCTTCCTTCTACAGTTGCAGGTCTAGTAACTGCCTCTCCCTGGACCTGCTGGGGGATGAACAGTTCCTGGAGTTCATACTCTGAGCATGTGAAGCACAGGTGATCACCGATTTGCCTGCTCACGTGGAGGACGATTACACGTAGACGTCTGTTTTCCGGCTGGTAACTAGAACGAGGGATGCGTCACCTTCACTCGCAGAGAACCGAGCTATGGATCTGATAACGGCAACTTGAGTAAATGGAGGCTATTTATTAATGTTTTTGTATATTATGTACATACTGTACTTCTGTATCACATTTCAACTTGTCTGAGCAAAACATTTCTAATCATTTTGTATCGTGAAATATCTTAACCGGCTGATGAGGCCAAAATAGGACGTATTTTTCAATGTAAGGCTTTGTCTGATGCTGCAGTGGTAAAACATTAGATGGGCTTTTAGCTGAGCTAATGTGAGCTCATAAATGTATTTTTTCCCATTTGCAGAGTCTTCAGAAGCCTTCGGTGCCTGTTTGTGCTTCTGACATTCTGTGTCTTTGTTTTATGTTTTATACAACACATCAATTTTGTACAATGTGCTTTGTAATGCATTTCATATTCGTCTGTCACAAATGTAACTACTGGTGTGTAAAACTGAACCTCTTTTCAGCTGATAAGGCATTCATCCAAAGCTCCTACACTCTGCTCCTGCTTCCATAATTACGACAAAGTATTATTTGTAAAGCGCTATTTCTGTACCCACTAATTGTATGATGAAACTGCAGTATTTTTGTTTTATGTAACCCACCAACAAAGAGCCTTTCTGTGTTTCAGAAATAGTTTAAGATAATTACTATGAAAAGAACTGATATGAGCTCACCGGACAGGAATGTCAGTCATTTAGCACTCAATGCCAATGGTGTTTGAACAGATGCCTTAAAAAAATCACAATGCTGAGCTTTTTTTTCTGAAGCAGTTTTTTTAATGATAGCGGAAATAAATTCTGCAACCAATTGAAATCAGTGTGTTTTTTAGTTTGCTGTTGCACATGTTGGAATCTATTAAGCAGGTCTGTTAATGTATACATTCAAATTAGACAAAGAGCTTTGATCAGCTCTTGGTTAACAAACTAGCTTAAATGCTTGAATTGGCTAAAATATTTCACACTCAAATAAACTATAGCATGAAGTACAGTAGTGTGGCGCATTTTTAACCCAAAATGAATGACAAAGTTTTGAATCAGAACACAGCTCTCCTGTTCAAGCCTGTGTGTCTAACAACAGGCCTGCCCGGCCCAATATGGCGGCGATTTCGGTTCTGAGTCACGGACATATGAGCCGCGCCCACATCTCGCGAGAATTTTGAGATGACATACACGGAAGTTTACAATACAAAAAACGTGTCTCGTGTGGCAGCTGACAGACACGCCGGCTGGAGTTGTTCTGCAAATGTTGCTCATATTTTTTCCCAATGAATTCCGTTTTAATTAACGCGGTTTTGTCCATTACTCCGAACTATGAGCGTGTGTTGGAGTATCTGCGCTGGCCGGAGGACTCCTGGCCGCAGACCGAGCGGGTGGAAGCGCTGGCCGCTTTTATTGAAGGACTCAACCCGCTTCTGACGGAACCGGGAGAGAGTCCGCTTCCCTCGGCGAAAAAACAAAGCATCGTAGATCACATTGAGTCGGTGATTTGGATGCAGTGTCTGCCCCTCCTCGGTAAAATATCAGCGGAAGCTGAAGACAGCCGTTCGAGGCAGAGCACCGCAGCTGTCTGCCGGCTCCTCGGTGTCTGTGCCCCGCTGTGTGACGCAGCAGCGGCCGGACGAGTGGCTCTGTCCGTCCTGCCGTCGCTCCAGCCGGCAGCGGAGGACCGTCCGGACCGTCTCCATGTGGAGGTTGCCAGCGAAGTCCTGGCCGTTCTTTTACCTTGTTTGTGTGCAGACGAGCACCTCACGTCCACCATCCTGTCCTCTGGCCTGTCCTGTATCGAACGTCTCCCGGAGGCTTCGGTCTCCAGAAGCAGCGTCCGGCTCCTGCGGACGCTCCTGGGCTGCAGCAGCGAGCCGCGGCTGAGCAGCGTCCGGCAGCTGGTGCTGGAGCGTCTGCTCAGCTGGCACCGGTCCGACCGCTCTGCTGCCGTCACAGCCCGGGCTCTGCTGTGTCTGACCGCCCTGTCAGACCACCTGCTGACACCCTCACCCTCCTCCTCCGACCCCCGGATGCATCCCCTTTTCTGGGTTCTGGTCCAGGATGGGCTGATCCACAGGGACAGTGTTTCCCGGAAGATGGCGCTGTACCTGCTGAAAAGGTGTGTGTTCCTGTCAGAGGAGCAGGGGGTGGACTGCCCCCTGTCCAGCTCACAGCAAGGTAAGCTGTTCTGTGTTGTTTATCTGTGGTGGTTGGTCTGCTTCTTCAGTGCTGCTGAAACTGTTGCAGACTTGTTTAAATGGGCCCCTGGAAGGAGCAGGCTGCTGAGAGAGTTCTGGGAGGATTACGCCCTGGTGATGGAGACTTTGGAGGAAAATCAGGTTAGAAATCCGGCACGATAGTTACTTAAAAATAGAATAGTCAGTTATTGTCATTGTACAAGTTGCACTAAAGGAATTGTTGTATGAAGAACAGTAGAGCAAACAATATAACAATGCAATAAAAATATAATGAAGCTAATTCTACATTTTAATGCTCTAAAGAACATGTATTGCACATAGATCAAGTGTCTTGTGTATTGCACCTTGTCATTGTGAATTTCACCTGGAAATACACTCATGAACGTCGTGAAAAGAGAAAAGAGTCTTTGTTTCTACTTGTCTCTTACAGGTTCATGTCGTGCGTCCCGTTCTGAACAGAATCGATTTGTTGATCCAAACAGCAGCGAATGACAGCCAAGGTATTAAATCAGACATCAATGTATTGTATGACGTTTGTTTTTACTCTCATCCTTTATTAAAATCCACTGCATTAGTTCCCTGTGACATTTTTCGCTCCCTTTGAAAAAAATGACAGAATAAAATCTGCTTTACTCTCCTTTGGTCTGTGAGGTCCAGGCCTTCTGCACCCGTCCTGGCTGCTGTGTGTGTACCAGCGCATGTTCCACAGCGAGAACAAGGCTCTGATGAGAGAAGGGGTGTGTCACCTGCTGGAGCTGCAGGTGCTTCAACAACCGGCCTTCGGTTTGGCTTTTTCTCAGGTGAAGGTTCACACAGCTTTTCCTCGCGTCACTGAACTGCATGTTTCTAATTGGCCGTTACTTTTCAGCTGATCGTCGGCCCGTTCATGGACGTGCTGTCTGAAACGTCACTCTACCATAAGTAAGCCTCTCGACTCGAAGCACCGGACGCAGGGACGAACCATGGCATGAGCTCCTCACGTGTGACTGTGTTTGTGATGAAGGGCAGCCGGTCAGAGTGTCGGTGAATGTCCAGAGATGGTTGTGAAACTTCAGAACTTCATGTGCAGCTTCTTCACGAGTCTCCCTTCAGAGCACCGAGGTACGGAGACGATCGTCCTCTCTGCGCCGCTTCTCAAATGCTCGTGTGCCCCTGACGGCTGTTTCCTTTTCAGGAGGTGTGCTGCTGCAGATGATCCAGCAGTTGGGTTCCAAGCAGTGGTGTGCAGTTCCCCTCCTCTTCCTGTCTCAGGCCCTGTCCAAACTCCCTGCCAGCCTGCTGCTGGCCGGCGACGGGCTCATGGCGCTCAGGTGGACCAGCGTTCACTGCGGTCTGGAGTGTGTTTGAACCCATGATGGCTGCATACTCACTGTGTGTGTGTGTGTGTGTGTGTGTGTGTCCCAGGGAGGTACTAAGCTGCACCATGATCACTCATCAGGTGCTTCTGAGAGGTGCTGCCCAGTGCTTTTTACTCAAGAGCGCCCTCTGTCTTCTAGATGTGGTAGGACATGATCAAGCATGTAAAACATTCATTCATTCACGCTGTTTTTCAGTTCTGTTTTCATGCAAACTGACAAAATTAAAACCACACGTCTTTAAGATTTCATATGTTTGAATTCAGTTTATCAAACTTAAATAAGTAAAAATCTGCAATTTTCCCTCATTTGATGAACAAGTTCCTGTTCTTTTTAACAACAAAAGCTACAACCTGAAATCAAGTTAAATGTTAACAAGCAGTGGGATGGGGTTTTTTTTTTCAGAGCACAGTGACTCTGGATGACGTCTTCACCTTCCTGGTCCATTTCCGGGCAGATGAGTCCCTCTGTCGCGGCTCCGTGCTGTGGAGTCAGGTATCACAGAGACGTTTGCACGTGTCACCTGTTGCAGAAATCATTGTCTCACTGTGTGGTTGTTGTGCTCTCGCTGCAGTTGTGCACCTGGTTGTCAGACAACGAAGGCGGATTCAAGCCTTCGACCGCCGATGCTTCAAACAAGGAAACTGTGCAAACTTACGTTCAAAATGAAATACACTCGTTTTTGCGTGTAGCAGCGAGTACAGGTATGTGTGACGTAAAGACGATGAACTGAATCCTTATTGGCGCGACATTTCAGGTTTGGTGTTGTGGTGTCGCCCTCCCCAGGTCAGACAGAGGGACTTCCTGACCCCAGAGAGGCTGATAAACTGGCCAGGTCCATTCTGCTGTGTGTGGACGTGGAGACGACTCGACCTGGAGCGCAGATGGACAAAACCCTGGAGTCTTTATTGTCTCCACTGCTGGACACGCTGAGCAGACTCAGCACCAACATCTACCTTCCTCTGCGAAAGAGCGACAAGAGCCTGCAGCTCCTGCTGAGCCTCTTCCAGCTCGGAGGAACACCGAGCGCTGAGCACGTCGACGGTTTGTGAGAACGCTGGTAGATGTCGATAAACGTGTGTTTATATGTAAATCACCGTTCGTGTTCTTTGCAGTGGATCATGTGCTGGTTGCCATGGAGAGGCTTATTTTTCAGCATGCCGATCCAATCCAGGAGTTCATCTTGAGGCGTCTGTGTGGAGAGCTGCAGGAGGTGAACGGACGCTTGCTTGAGTGAACCCACATGACCCCTGACCCCCAGCTGAGCTGTAACTTTGTGCTTTCACAGCTGTGGGATGTTGAGCGGGCAGAGTTGTATCTGTGCGTCCTGAAGCAGCTGGTCGAGTACCGTTTCCCCCCACAGCACCAAAGTCGGATTCGGCCCGATTCCTTTCATAAACTCCTCGCCTACGGCCTGAAGATCCTGCAGGCACCACGGCAGCAGGTGTGACACTGAATATTCATCCCTCAGGGACACAATTTGTTCACATTCCTTGATTTTCTGTTGGTAGGTTCCCTCTGTGGCCAGCCAGGTAGCTAAGGCGGTTGCTATGGCAACCCTGGCCACAGTGTGTCACCTTATGGATCACCTTATGCAACCAGCGACTGAAGCGCGATCACACACCGTCGCTGTCCTGAAATCACTGAACGAGCACTTCTACAAGCCAACGTCCTCACAGAGTGGTCCAGCTCTGGGACACGTCAACGAGCGTTTGCTCAAACCTCACAACGCTGACGACTCAAGGTCCGTGAGAAAAAAAGCCAACACTCACCTGAAAGCAGCCTGCTCATTCCAGCTGGTCGTGATGAGAAATGCTGACTGTTCCTCAGTGACGGAGGTTTGCTGCAGGACTGGGGGCGGACAGCGGCTCATTTCCTGCGGGATCAGTGGGCCTGTCTGAGCTTCCTGTTGAGAGCTGTCGGGCCTCCTGAGTCCGTGGCTTCTTCCTTGGGGGGCCCCGGCATGCTGAAAGCTGCTCTGAGCTGTAGCGTGGAGGCTCTGTCTCTGCTGCCCAGCGACCTGGTGCTGCCAGTGCTCAGCTTCATGGAGACAGTGCTGCCACAGGTGAGAGTCAAGGTGGAATGAAGGCAATGACCCCAGGTGTTTCCAGTGACTAATAAACAGTTTGGTGGCAGCTGGTGCGCGATGAGGAGCCTCTGTGTGTGGAGGCGGTGACTCTGACCTGGGAGCTGGTGCAGGGGCTCAGCACTAACGCTCATGACTTCTGGCCGGCTCTGAAAGGCTTCGTGTCCATGGCGTTCCAGCGCGAGCTGCTCAGCGTGACGAGCGAACAGGCTCCGACGCTCTCAGCAGCTGTGAAGCAGGTGAGCAGAAGGATCACGTCCGGTTGTTCTCTCCGCTTTCACTTCCACGAGGCTGTGTTGTGATTCAGATCGCCGGTGAGCTGATGCAGCTGTCGGAGTCAAAGAGCGGAGTGTTCGGTGTGCTGCTTCAACACTGCTGTCACACGTGGCTGCCCGCACATCGTCACGGCAACACCGATGATTCCAGCTTCTCCAGCGTGTTCGGTCACATGGACATTCTGACACAGGCCTGCGTCTACGGACCAGTGTTCAGGAGAGATCAACGGTAACTCCCACTGCAGCTCAGTGCTCTGATCCACTTCCTGCCTGAGAGCGTCGTTGACTATTTCTCTTCCCAAAGGCTCATCCAGGATGTCCAGACATATGTGGAGCAACTGGGACAAGAATGTCCTTCCAACGGTGTTGTTCCAAAGTGAGCTGCCACTTTCTTTGCTCTGTAGTAATTCATTCACTTCTAATTTTAATCGTATTTTCATATTCTAGTACTTGCACCTTTTAGAGTTTTACAGTTTTAGTTAATTTAGGTAATTATATTTCCATTCTTGTTGGCGCTTCCAAATTTTCCTCCGGCCTAAATAACACATTTCGGATTCTAATTTTGACTCAGCCATAGTTCTGATCCCATGGATGTGATTTCAAGTGTTGCCACTAGAGGTCTCTGTTGTGCCTTTCCAGTGACAGCAGGGATGATCAGCTGCCCCGCATAGGTGCTCTGGCTTTCCTGTGTCACCTGGATTCTTCGAACCTGCTGCATGAGCGACTAATGGAGGAGCTGGTTATCAGCCTGATCAAAAAGGTAGATGATGAACGCGCTCAGTAACACGTCTAAACCACATTAAATGCCATTTTCACACGTTCTCTCCAGGATGAAAACATCTCTAAGTCAAAAGTGCGTTACTATAGCAACTCGCTGCAGCATCGGGTCAAAAACCGAGTGTGGCAGACTCTGGTGCTGCTGCTGCCCAAACTCAGAGAGGTACGACTGACGCTCCTACGGGCAGTCATAGGAAACACACTCTCAGGAGGTGACTGTAAATGTGTGTGTGTGTGCGTGTGTGTGTGCAGGGGTTTGTCGCCTCATTACTGGACAGCGTCTTTGAGGCCGGATTCTGCAGCAACCAGGCTTCAGTCAAATACCTGATTGAGTGGACGATGGTTCTGATTCTCGCCCGCTATCCACAGCACATCGACAGCTTTTGGTCCTGTTTCAACACGGTGACGTTGACACAGAAAACGGCCCGTTTCACTCAAACTGAGCTGTAAAATAACATCTGTGCTTCATGTGCAGGATCAAGAGAGAACAAAGACGAGCATCTGCACCTTCCTGTCAGTCCTGGTTCATTTCAGCCTCATCCTTCCTTCACTTCACAACCCGGTAAATCATCTGAAAACACATTGCCCCGCTTCCTACTCTCCCATCGCTCCTCAGCCCTGACATCATCTCTGTGCAGGCAGCTCAGCTGGTCAGAGCGCTGGACCTCATCCTGCAGTGGTGCTTCAACCATAACTTCAGCGTTCGACTCTACGCCTTACTGGCCCTGAAGAGGGTGTGGCGCCTGGTGGAGGAGCGCGGAGAGGAAGAGTCCGGTGCTTTCCGAGGGCTGTCGACTGTCATCAGAGCCTGTCTGAACCAGGCTGAGGCCATGCAGAGCACAGGGTGAGGGAGTGACGCTGCCGCTGAAGTGTCAGTGCTCGGTGCTGATACGGTATTCAACAGACAACACGTCTTTTGTCGTTTAGAAATGCCAACAAGAACTGGGTCAGGATCCAAGAGCACTTCTTCTTTGGCGTGTTTCATCCCATCAGAGATCACAGTGTGGAGGTGTGTTTATCACAGGAACTGGGGGTGAACGATTATTTAATCCTAAAGCTCAAGGGGCCGCACGGGCTACTATTAATGAAACGTGGTTACGTCACCTACGCACAGGAAGACGGAGGAAGGAGGAAGAGGATGTGCGGCATTTGATTGAAGGAGCGAGAAGCAGTGTTGTCAACTTAGTGACTTTGTTGCTATATTTAGCAACTTTTCAGACCCTCCAATTCCATTTTGTCATAAAAGCTAACTAGCAACAAATCTAGAGACGTTTTCTGGTGGCGAGGCGCCCAGTCAGCAACACATATTATTTTTCTCTCCTACAGCGGGGAGATATACTCAGACTGACAGGTATGCAGATTAGCTGATGATGTCACAAACGTTTTATCCTGGTTGTTTTTAATGGAATTTGCTGTATAACACTGGATAGCTGCAGCCCTAGCAGGAACACACCGTTTCCTTCTTTCCCCAGACCATTTTCTACACGTTCCCCCGGCTGTCCGGGTTGGCAGACGACGAGTGGATTCCACTGTGGAAGTTTGAGAAACTGTCACGTTTGCCTGAAACATTTCCTGTGAGGAATCCTGTTCCCGACCTGAAGCAGCTGCAGCCGGGAGACTGGATCCAGCAGGACAAAGGTGCAGCACAGTTACCAGCATGGTAACTGGGACCACAGCTCACCTCTCCGCAGCAGACCGGTCACAGTGTCGTGTTCCAGGTGAAGAGGACAAGGAGGAGCGCTGGGCAGAGGTGCAGAAGAAGATCACGCCCTGGAGGTTGGACGTCCAGGAGCAGGACCCCGACCTGCAGCTGGTTCCCGACCTGCAGCTGGTTCCCCAGCAGAGAGCTGCTCGGCTGGGCAAACTGCACGGCGCCCTGCTGGTGGTGGCGTCACTCATCGACAAAGCCACCAATTTAGGAGGTGAGAAACAAAGAACGTCCCCAGACAAACTCATTACTGAAGAAAACGTCTGCAGAGGTGAAGATGGTGTCATCATCCTCTCATAGCTGAGAAGTTTCTCATTTTCTTCAGGCGATGTTGGGGAGAGGGGTGACAGACGTGTGTTGTGTTTCCAGGTCTGTGCAGGACGTGTGAGATCTTTGGAGCCAGCGCTCTGGTTCTGGACAGCCTCCGTCACGTCTCAGACAAAGTCTTTCAGTCCCTCAGTGTCTCGTCTGAGCTGTGGCTCCCTCTGCTGGAGGTAAAGTGGACCACTCCGGTGATTCGTCCCGTTTGTGCTCAGACGTGGCGTTCCGATCCGTCCTGAGTGAAGTGTGTCACTTCAGAACATGCGATGAGTTGGTCGGACTGGTCTGAGGACATCAGTGTCCTTCAAACGCGATCAGATAACTCAGGATGGGTCTTAATGCCACAGGAGCTGAGAGTCCTTGTGTTCTGAGAGGAGCGTTGATCTTTAATTAAGGTGTGGAGATTCTATCAGACTCACATGAAACGATCTGTTTTTTTTTACTTTAGTTACAGAAACCAGGAGTTTGTTGTTAAACACCAGGTGAGAATTGTTGTCACAAGTTCTAATGAACTCAAACCAGCGTCTGTTCATTCATCAGCTTCTGTTCACACGTTGGATTCCAGCTGTGACCGGATGACACCTGATGGCCCAGATGAGCCCAGATGAGCTGATAGGGAGTAAAAGGTGTAACAATGTGAGTTTATCTGTCGTCAGGTGAAGCCGCTGGAGCTCGCTGACTTCCTGCAGGTGAAGAAGAACGAGGGGTATTGTATTGTCGGAGTGGAGCAGACAGCCAACAGTCAGAACCTGCAGGACTACCGGTTCCCAGAGAAGACGTTACTGCTTCTGGGGTAACACACACACACACACACACACACACACACACACACACACACAGAGAGCAGTTTATATACTATCTACTACTATCTACTATTATCCACAAAAAGCACAGAAGCTCCTGTTTTTCCATCATCACTCTCTCTCATCCCCACCACCCCCACCCTCCCCGGACGCTGTGAGCTGACGAGGCTGTTTAACGTTCTCTCACCTGTTCAGCGTGTTTCCCCACAGATCCTCTGCTGCTGTGCGCTGCAGCTCATGTCGGGACACGCCGGGCTCTAATTGTCTCTCCCTCTCTCAGGAGACGAGTCCAGGAAACGGGTTCATCAGCAGCATGAACCTTCACCTTCATCTGCTGCTTTGAGCTCACTCGACCGTTTTGCCACCGCGAGAAGTCGAACACGTCTAAAACCTGCTGCCGTGTGCAGCCCTGTCATTGGCTCCCGTCTCCTCGGCGTGTTCTGCAGCGCAGCAGCTGGTCTGATGAATATTTAGCGTGTCTCTTTAGGTGTCCTGTTTAGTTTCCAAGGCGTGCGCAGCGTGTGAGCTGACTCCTGAGTGCTCTCACAGCTGTGCACAGTGCCTCCGCCACCTCTAATTCCCTGCTATTATCTCAGCTAGTTGCACTCAAGATAGATGTTGCTCATCAAATCAAGCTTTCACCCTGTGAAGCCTCTGCGGATGTAATAATTACCTACTTATTTTTACCTTTGCCCCGTCTGCACCGATGGCCCTCACGCCCAGGAGCATCCCTCTAACAGTTGTTATCATCAGAAAATTTAGAAGTACCACTGTTTTATCTGTCTTATCCTTGTATAACATTATGTAGAATGTCATAATAGTGTAATATGCATTTGTCGTATCTGCTAGCTCCTCTCCCACCGATGATATCTGAGTTATGTGAGTTTGGTGCATCTTCAGTCCTCAACGACTTTCAGTGCCTGAACTGTTAAATATTTGATGACGCAGTGGATGAATGTTTGCGCTCAGGATCGTCGCGGTGTTTGCTGACGTGATCTGTGGCTGCATGTCACCTCCCTGTGACATCATCTCATCTCTGTTTGTGGATGCTCTGATGTCGAACCCAGACAAACATCCATCTGGTTTTTAATCAGATTTAGAAGCATCCAACAGGACAAGAACACATTCTTACACATTCTGTCTGTGGATGCGATGATTCATTTCACGCCACCTTCATCTTCGTCCTTCTTTCCCTCCACGTAGAAATGAACGAGAGGGGATTCCTGCCAACCTGCTGCAGCTCCTGGACGTGTGCGTGGAGATTCCTCAACAAGGGGTCATTCGCTCACTGAACGTGCACGTGAGCGCCGCCCTGCTGATCTGGGAGTACACCCGGCAGCATCTTTGCTGCCCCCCGGCTGAGATCAGCTCCAAATGCAGCTGAACTCTGCCTCCACAGACACGACCTCTAACCTCCACGTCCTTCTTCAACGCTGCTGTAAACGTCAGCTGTGAAATACGTTTCTGAACGAAAACTTCAGCTTCTGTCTGACGTCCGGGACTTGATCTTCTTTTTCTGAATTTGTGCCTCGAACAGACTGAGGTGAGGTGAAACCATCAGTAGCAGCAGTGAAAGGACACTTCCCCCTCAGAGGACAATGACTCTTGTTTTCCTCACGTACAAATACTGCTTTTAGTGCATTTGTGTGTCTCCAAGGTTTTAATGCAGTTTTTACTGTTTTTTGAAAATTATATTTGAATAAATAAAATCTGCCTGTTGTCATAGAGGTTGTTTTTCAGTTTTGAGGTGGTAAACAGGAGGAGGAGGAGGGATGGACACAGCATCCTCCCTCCCAGAGCCGGTTCCCGTGGCGACCGTTCATTCCAGATGCTGACACACGTCTTCTCTGATCCGAGTGCTTTGCCTGGCGCTCAGCCAGCGAGGACGGCGGCTTCTCAGGGACCATGGATGTGAACTCCAGCTGGTCGGGGGTCCCGGGGCTCAGATTGCCCCCCCGGACGCAGCTACTCCTGGAGTTCCTGGTGGTACTGATGTGTTTGGGCGCTGTGACAGGTAAAGACGCCAGCTAAATTTAGTCTCCATCTTTGAAAGCAGCAAACTTCCGATTTACTGGAATTTCACTTACAAACAACTTCCTGGCTGTGGTCCCTAAATACTTTTATTTATTCTTTTTTTCCTTTAATATCTAATGTACTTGGTAGAGAAAACCAATAGCTGAACAAATATTTGAGCTTTGCTGAAGTCACCACGTCTTCTTCAGGTAATCTGCTCGTCATCGTCCTCGTGGCTGCAACCAAGACGTTGTGCTGTGTGACGTCAGTGCTGATCGTGAACTTGGCCGTCAGCGACCTGCTGGTGGGTGTCGGAGTGATTCCTTTTGTGGCCTTGTCCATCCTGGACCGCGGCTGGGTGGACTTCACGGTACGTACGGTACGTAAGTCTCCAGTTATCCCAGCACCATAGGTCATGTGACCCCTCCCGTGTGTGTGTGTGTGTGTGTCAGATGCTGTGTGTGTACGTGGGCTTCACCTCCTCTGTGTACTGCACCGCCTCCGTTCTGACCCTGGCTGTGATCGCTCTGGACCGGTACCACTCCATCGTGGACTGCCTGCGCTACAGCTCCCGCTGCACCCTGTGGAGGAGCTGCTGCGTGCTGCTTTGGATCTGGCTGCAGGCCCTGGCCACCAGCTGCCCCCCCCTGCTGGGCTGGAGCTCGGTGAGCTACGTGGCTCCCGTGTACAGCTGCGCAGTGAACTGGGCGAGCAGTCCCAGCTACACCGCCTTCATGGCCACCATCTCCTACCTGCTGCCGGCGGCTGTCATCCTCTTCTGCTACGTGAACATCGTCAGAGTGGCTCGCAGCCACGCCAGGAGGATCCACACGTTGGAGGACTCGCTTCAGCGCAGCAGGAACGGAACCCCCTCATCTCAGCAGCACCTTGGAAGCCCGCACAGCCCCTCCACACTCGCCTACCATGTAAGTGGGCGGCTTGTCTCTGACGTCAGCACACACACACACACAGAGTTACGGCAGCTCTGCTCTGCCTGATTCAGCCGCGGGGTCGAGTCCCCCGTCATCCGGACATGTCCTCTCTCTCCCGCCCCTGCAGCACCAGAACCAGCACGGAGTGGTGCGTCTCTTTCTGGTCATCTCGGCTTTCTTCCTGTGCTGGACTCCGCACATCGCCGTCGCTGTGGCTCAGGCCACGGAAACTGCATTGTCAGTCCAGACGAGCCTGGTGCCGCCCTGTGCCGTGACCCTGTCGCACTGGTTGATGCTGCTCAACTCGGACGTCAACCCGCTGCTCTACGCTCTGCTCAGCAAGCGTTTCCAGACAGCTTTTCAGGGCCTGACTCAAAGGCTGCGAGAGCGGCTACGGAGGTTATTGGGCAGGGGGGCAGAGGTCAGAGCAGAGGCCAGCGACCCCTGGACCCTAACCTCCACCCAGCCCGCTCTGGCCTCCAGCTCGGACAGCAGCGACAACTCCGAGTTCTGCTCCTCAGCTTCCTCCGTAAGCGCTGACGTAAAACACCACTCTGACGAACATGCGTGTAAGACGCCCTCCTGCCCCTCGTGGGACGCTGGAGACAGGAGGCTGGACTGCCTGCAGGTCCCTGCTCATCCACAGGAGGGCAGCAGACTGCCGTTCTCTGCTGTGACCAAAGAGAGACAGGGCGACTTCTACTACGGTCAGATCACAGTCAGAGTGGAGCACGTTGGTTAGATTCTGCAGTGATTTCGCACAGACTGCTTCGCAGACACGGACATTACAGCGCAGCCGCGTGTGACGAAAGCAAGAGCTGGACGACCAATGTACCGAAAAGAAATCTTTAATATTGTACATGTGGTAACACGCAACAGTAGATCTAGTAAAGCCATCGTTTATTTATTCACACTCTAAACGTTACGTCCTCAAACGTGATGATCATATGTTGCATCTCAGTGTAAAAATCATCATTCCTTACAAAGGTTTACGTTTATGTCTAGCAATAATTCCAGAGGAATACAATATTCATATTTATTGTCATAGAGAATGACAATGGGAAACAGTGCTAATGTACGTCGATGTGGTGCTCCTGTAGTATCGTTCGGTCGTCGTCGCCGTCCTCGCGGGTTCGTCAGCTGATGCAAAAAGTATAAAAAGTAAGATACGATGTGTCAGGACTTTTTTTGGAAGAGTCTGCGGTGGCACAGTATATAAAAGCAGGTAGCGAGCATGTGTGCTTCGAGTGATGTTCATACATTCACAGCAAGGCAGAGTTTCCACCCTCTGGCTCTGAGAGGCGCCATCGCCCTCAGCTCCGTCTTTAGTTTCTAACTTGCCTCAAAAATGTGATCAACGAAACAGAGAAGACTCGAGCTGCGACGTCAGTCCTCCTCAGTCCGGACGCGTGTTTGTCGTGCATGAGTCTGACGGCGAACTCACAGGGAGGCTCAGCGATAGCGATGGTCCCAGCAGTTAAAGGGGTAGTTGGGACTTTTCACGAGGCCTTTTCCCACAGATCAGGACACTTCTCTTACTGTGACAAGGAACCCACTCAGTTTGAGCATCGAATGGAACGTGGGAAGGAAAAGGCGCTCTGGGCGGACTGAAAGCGTCCACGCGTCATGACGACCAAGCATCCAAGCTCATCTCTTCAGAACGTTCTACCAAAAAAAGAAAAAGAAAAAAAACAAAAAACAAAACTGAGCCGTGGGCCTGAGCAGGACTGGACAGAAAAACTGAGATGCAGAGAAGCTTCTTGATCTCAGATTGACGCTCAAGCATCCGACAGATCCCCTCACACCAGACGGGCACGTCGGGTCGACAGCTCCCGGACATCCAAGGTGTGAAATGCAGCTATGTACAGTGAAAAAAACAAACAAACAAACAAAAAAAAAACACCACCACCATCAACAAAAGGAAGGTAATTGTCATGAAGTTTACACCTGAGGGGGGCCGCTCTGGGCCACCCGTTTGATTCCAGGCATTCAGGATTTGTAGGCATTCTTTGGATCTTTAAGTACTGAACGTGTTAAAGCCAGCGAGTCCACGAGGTGGTAGGTCTGAATCCTAACTGAGAAATATCAGGCAAGTTGTCAAGTTGTCCCAGGTGCAAGGACGCAGTGAAGCAGTGGAACGACGGAACGTCCTCAGCTGTACCCGATAGTGTTTGATAGGGGAAGGGATCAGAGGAGTCCACGCACCAACTCTGATGAAGGTGTGTGTCTGTGTGTGTGTGTGTGTGTGTGTCTGTGTGTGTTGGATGGTGATAAGTCATCATGACGTCAGCGTGCAAATGTTGACATGGAGGTCCTGGCTCTCCCTCTCCAGTTGAGCCCTGTGCTGGCGCCCGCCTCTCCGCCGCCCTCTGCTGGCTCGTCACGTTTGCGCAGCCTGGTGCTGAGCTGGATGATGCACTGGTCCCAGTCCTCCGGTAAGAGCAGCATGAGGAAGCCCAGGCAGATGATGAACACCGCAATGAGGCGCACGGTGTTGAAGTCAATCTCACACGTGTAGAGGTCCACCACTGCAACAAACACAAGTTGGACTATAAATAATGTTTCTGAGTTTTAAATACAAATCCCCCTATTTAAAATGTAATAGTAGTGGAACTAGTTAGTGTTCTAGAATGTTCTCGAATGTTGACATGTGTCAGCAGCATCACAGACCACTGTCAAACTGCTTTTAAAATCACCAAACTCATCAATTAACATCTATATTATTCATTCACACACTGAAGTAATAGTAATAGTACATATAGATGAGATTTTTGCAGAAACTGTTCAGATGTTTCTTTCATTAAACGACAGTTACATTGAACTAGACACTCCACAACGCGGTGAATATGAAATACCACTCACTAGCGTTCACAGGAACACTTAGGACGATGCCCAGGGAGATTAACGTTGGGTAAGTGATGGCGATGCCAAAGTTCACCAGGATGTTGAAAGCTGGAGGAAGAGGCAGAACATCAGCGTTCAACGTCAGGGTGACGTGGGCGGGCACACAGTGCTCTGGGTGGGTCCGTACCAAACAGCAGGCCCGCCACCCCGCAGAGATACGCCCAGGGGACGTCCGCCAGCGAGCCGATGTACTCCACGTGTGTGAAATACAGGATGAGCGGCACGAAGCTGATGAAAACAAAGTTGGCGCTCCCGACGATGGTCAGAAATAACGCCGCCTCTCCGAACTTGGCACTGCCGAGGACCATCTTGAAGAGCACCTGATAGTAGGAGAGGGAGGAGACGCTGACGGGTGCGGGGGATCGGCCTCCACACCAACCACCTGCCGTGTTTCTGCGGCCTGTTTATCGCCTTCGCCCGCAGAGACAGAGTCTGTCCAAACCTCTGATCAGCACATGGCCGACTCACTCACTCACACACACACACACACACACACACGTGTCACCAAGCGGTCGCCAACGTCGATGTTCACAGACAGAAGCTGTTTGTTCATTCATCGTTTCTACCAATCAAACGTTGCAGAGACCTTGTAGAGTGCCGACATGGAAGCAGATGTGACGACCAGCGTGATGCCGATGACGGAGTGGCTGTGGAATCCATCGGCGTAGGTCATCATCACGATGCCCGCTATGGCCAGGATAGCGGCAACTAT